>LUCM01002376.1:4120-29523 GCA_008360955.1 Fasciolopsis buskii | reverse complement strand
CTACTCATAGATCACTTCTCTCCAGGTAGCCTAAGTACGACCAACGCTTTCCATATGACATACACAGCTTGATTACTTGGTACATGTACGTAGTAGGAGATTGAATGTTTTGATCAAATAATTCATTCACCATGTGATATGATCGCTCAACTGACGATAAAGAAACGCTCGAAGCACTGTACAGGTGTTTGGTGGTTGTTTGCAATTTGGATGCCTACATATGTACCTAAATGTTATTACTTAGTTTATTTTAGCCCCTACGCCGCTGTTCCTGCTTGCAGCAATGATTTGGCGACATCCTTGCTGTTGAAAGTTCATTGAGTATATTTATCACACGCCTAATTCTTTTACACATTGTTTGACTATTGCTGGAATATCACTTTAACCTGCCATTTCGGGGATCTTGACAACCTTGGGTAAGAATAGCTTTCTTATTTGAGAATCACATTGTCCATTGTCCGCATTACTCATCCAGCTACTTTATATTCTCCATGGCTATCTTTTGCCGCGGTTTAATGTAAGGAAGAGGGGCCAAAAGATTAGAAATCTTTGATGTCACCGGCAAATACAAAAGGTTTGCGATGGCGTGTTTCTCGAGAGATGTCAATTAACTAGAGCATGAATAATGAGACAAATTGCACGACTTGGTATTAAACCGCTACTGATTTCGCGGGTTGAGATATTTTTTCTTTGATACTTAAGAGTGGCCAGACGGATGGGACGTTAAGCATCAATGAAGCCCGCCCACTAACCTAGAGGACTTTAATTTAAGTATCAACCGCTTGTGGGACACAGCCAAAGACCTTGGTGATTCTAAGGAGGATTATTATAGTGGACCTTTTCTTATTGACACTTACAGTGACCAGATCAAGGAAATCAAAGTGACATGAGGTAGAAAGTCAGTACTTAAGTAATTCGTGTCGGGGTCCACTGATTAACTTGTTGGTCGTAAGCAAGCGAATTGGCTGATCCTCAATAACCCTCTCCATGAGTCTGGGCAAGATTGATGTGTGGTTGATTGGTCGACAGTGTTTTGGATCGTACAGCGGTTCATTTTTGTGGAATGGGGGATAGTGGCGCAAACTTTTCTTTGGACGGGCAATATCTCATTTGGGGACATCGCTCGGAGATGACAGCATAAGTGCTATGTAGATTTTGTCGAAGCGGAATAGGGCAGAGGGTAAGCCGCCTGAACCATTCTGGTTGAAAAGTTTGGCTTCAGCGAAGGTGACCTTTGTTTTCTCTGTGTTAACCTAGGTGGACAAAGGCATTTGGTCTTTCAGCCGGGAAAATATGTTGCGTGGTCATTAATGAGGGCAGAAGAGAAGTGAGTTAAAAGCTGCGGCGATATTTGGGGTCATCAAGATGTTGACCATTGTATATGACGTACACAGAAATTCCTGATTTATTGCGAAGACAGCGGGTCCGCAGAATCCTGGCCACATACGGGCCATGATGCAGATATCAAAGTTTGCTTCATTTCTGCATGCAAATTTGTTCTTGGATGCAGCAAGTAAGTCATATCGAAATCGTCTTGCCGCCAATAATACGGAAATTTTTAGGGTTTGAGTGCATATATTCTGGAGTTAAGGCAATGCCTCGTATTTATAGATTTTGCCTACTTGCACTGCCCATGGCTAAGCACTATGAGGAGCGACGTTGGTGGTAGTCAAATGCTGGCTTGCTCACAAGATGTCGGAAGCTTCTTGGGCGACGGGTGCGAGGAAAGAATACGCGCAGTTGAGGCTCCGGACAGCCACCTTCGGACCGGGCCAGATTGCGGATTAGTAAGATGCGTTTATGTAAAGGGCAGTGACTGCTAATATTTGGGGTCTATGACCCACATGAAGGAGGCAGGGGAAAATCCTGTGGTCACTGCACGGTAAGTGAGCCGGTGCATTATCGACATTAGGAAGACCGTGGGTGAATAATAAGCCTAAGATGAAAGATAAAAGAGGGTGTTAGTTCCTCTAGTGGGGTTGGAGGCATGCTGCGTTTAATCCCTTGTGAGGGTTATTCGAAAGAATTTCAAGAGCTGCGGATGTGCAGTCTTCGTCGCCCAGAAAATCTCAGGGGCATTAAAATCTGATCTAACTTTCGGTCACTCGTAGAAGAATGAAATCTACTATAGCACCCTGATGAATTAAAGGGGTTCCACATTGTTCGGTGATCGGGTCAGTGAATGCCTCTAATATGCAATAAATAGTCACGCATATGAAGGGAAGACGGGATTTCTTCGAAATTTTAGGGCTGAAAAGCGTAGCCGAAACTTGAATTTCGTCCAGATTAGAGGACCATGCCAGGACTTTGTAGTGCAGGTGCCGCCTGAAAGCCGCCTTTTGCAGCTGGTAGGTTATCTGTGGCTCACTGAAATCAACCGTTCTCCGTTGCCGATAGGCCGCATTTTCCATTTTGCTAAAGATAGATGCCCTTTGGGTTAGTGAAGATTTCATGCATGACCATGCCCGGGTCTCCAGCCTCATTCTTACTTTCTAACACCTGGGGGGTTTCGGAGTCGTTCGCCTTTGCAGTGAGGTGCCACCTGAAACTAATGGCTTTTATTCACTGAAGCTGGTCAGTCAACAGTTAACCATCTTCCGTTGGACGGTGTCCGACTAAATGCCATTGAAAGATGGTTTACTTACCATCTTTGCAACGTCCATGAGAAGAGGAATGTAAATTTTGACGACATCGTCAAGTCCTTTATGGAAAACAGAAATAATTTTGGCTCTGATATTGATCCCTACGGAACCCCACTATAAGCCTGCGCTTCCGAAGATCTTACTTCTTTAACTTGTAAAAAGAAGCTTCTACTAATAAGAAAGCCGCGGATCCAGCCGATGACACCTCCATCTACATTAATAGCATTGAGCTTTATTGGACGCTGTCGGAAGTAAAGACAGCAGGCTTCCACAAGTTCTCCCTGACCGAGCTCACGAGCACTTCGTGAAGAAGTGAGGGGAGATTGGTGAATCAGGATTTATTTTTTGTGCTGACTGTTCCCTGATACACCTCCCCGTCATGGCCAGCTCTCTGGAGAATGAGCTTAGGGAAACAAATTCAGCCCTAAGGCCGACCATCCTCGTGGATAGACAGTAATTTCGCCGGACTCCAGTCTTTCTGAATCTTGTTATTACTTAGTGCTAGGTTGAACATGCTTGTCAGAAATAGAGCGGTCGAACCATCTATGGGTTTTAGCATCCCAATTTTTAAACCGTCAGGCCCCTGGACTTGCGACTGTTAAACTTTCAGGTCTCACACTTTTGCGGCGCATGGATAAAACTGGAGTCAGTTGGCTATACTCCCTTTAAGTTTGCTATGCCGGATTACCTTAACAAGAACTCGGTTTTCCGGTCTGCTGAGCCATCATGCTTCCCCCTAGATTAGACATTGCTGATTGTCACCCATGTGGTACTCGATATTTGGATGCAGATAACCTGATTGGGAGCAGGCGACGGTTTACTAAGCCAAGGGCCCTCTAGAATTCAAGGAAATAATTCAATCCGCCCCCTTCATCCAATCCTTGAATGACTCCATCTCAGATGCGCAGGTTGGTGAACCAAGACCTATTTTCCTGAAGCTGCACTTCACTGGACAGAGCACCGAGTGCTCAGATACTTATTAGAAGATTTAGGTTAAAATTACCTCTCACAGCACCTTTCACAGAATGCTTATGAGGCAGAGTAGCGTGAAGTTTCCCGCGACGGATTCTTGGCTTTCTTCGAGCCTAGTTATGAAAGCTGCACCGTCTTAACCGTTCAATCTTTTGCGCTGGTCTAAATTTGCTTGGAATGGCTTGCTCGCCGTTTCAGCGACGTGCCCACTAGCGGCCGGGTAAATATTGCCTGCTCCATTGGACTCGTCTTCCTTGAACCTCGACTGAATTACATAAATGTTCCTCCCTTATCAAAAGATCAATGATCTGTGATGAGGTATCGAGAACGAAGGCTCCGGGGTCCCCTATGCCAGCCCCGTAAATGCTAATGAAGTACGTTCATAGTGCGTCCGTTTTCCTCGTACCATCCGCGATACCCTGACTCCCAATCTTTGATGAACCAACACATCACCTAAGCAATAATTTTAACTGCATGTTAAAAGTAAGACTTTTTTGATTGTCACTTAGTACAGTGTGCCAGGTTAAGTTAACTTCTGCGTGTTGTATGCACTTCTGCAGTGATTCCACCGCCTAATGGCATTCAGGATGGCCGGCCTCTACCAAATTGCATCTGCCCTGCAACTTCCAATTCTTAAAGGCGCAAATTCCTTATGGAATTTATGCAAGAATTTTTCAATAGTTGATCCTCTTTCCTCGATCCCATCCTCATCCGACTTGTCCAATATTAATTCCTTTGCTCTGGCTTGAATTTGATCTGGGTCCTTAGAGTTGAAGTTCCTCGCCCATTTCGAGCAGCCCTTGGTTGTTGCAAGAACAGAGTAGTTACCGCTTTTACGTGGTCACTTTTATCTCACGGGAATGGGCGCTGAAATTTCGAAAAGCCGTTTATCTGATTAGTGATCGCAGAATCCAGTAGTGACGGCTCATAACCAGATCGGTGTCTGTTGTTCTCTATAATATGCAGATTGGATGTACCGAGGAGCCTATGATCGAGGGAGCATTTTGCTCATTCACAGTAGGCCTATGTCTCAAAGGCCTGCTTTGTGCTTGACGAACTGAAGTCCTCCATTATGCGTTTTTGTTGACACCATTAGTTACACTTGCCAGGGCATTCGGTAATGAAGTATTACCCTTCTTATCAAAACCTTGACCCTTGTTTGTGAAGGCTGAGTTGACCTGCCCAGGATGGATTGGCAGCATTGCTGTACAAGTTAGAGCATTTCTGTTTCATAATTTGGCTAGGATTGGAACACGGTTAGTCTCTTGTCGGATGAAGATGATAACTACGACCCCTTGAATTTAGTTGTGCGTCCTGCCGGTTAATTTAAAAGACCTGTCTCGCCGTCTTCAGTACGTGATCTGCCTTCATTAGTGACATTTCCGCAGTGACGAATATAATAGTAATATACCCAGAATCAGCGGCAGTAAGATCAGATCACTTGTTTCCGCTCCCATACACAGTGGAGTGGGCGGCTGCCAATGTGCTTTCTGCTCCTCGGTCCAAGCCGTTATTCCTGATAACTGCAACGTGGACTTAGGGAAAAAATCCAAGGAGTTCAATTGTGTTCTACTGCGGCGACTTGTGGGGAGGCAGCGTTGTCTACGGTTGCGGTCCTCCGGTTGCTCGCCACCTTTAGTTACTAAGACGGAATCCAGTTAGGTCCATTAACTCATCCCCAGTAGCTTTCCTCCTCCGAAATATATTCGATTACCGCATTTTACATATTCACTGGTCGTAAGGCAACGTGAGAGCCTGGAATAGAAGCCATTGGGTCCTACCTAAGTGTTTTAAGCTTCAAGATGACAGTGGTGCTTGCCGTAGCATTTTATTGTGGGTGAGGCCCCAGCCGCCAAGATCCGATCGACAAAGGCGACTCCACTGAGATGTTATACTAAGTGTTTGGAAAACTGATGAAGTATGAACCTTGGAGTGTTTTCCATTCTAGGAAATATTGAAAAGCGTAGTTAACATAAATAAATTTAAACCGGCTAAAGAATAAATGTGGTACACACGCAAAATGCAGATCGTAATGCAGTGTTGGCGGTCAATTAAAAGAAGGAAGAACAAGAAAACGCGAGAAAACAAACGGTATAATACTATCACGGTACACTGCATTTTGGAATAGACTCAAGAAGAGGAGTGAAACATCGGTAATATACACAACCACCGACAACGACTTCAGAACTGAGAAGCAAAAACTAGCGCCAACGGACATAAAAAATCCACGAATTGTGTGCCTCCATCGGGAAAGGGGGAAGCACTAACCGAGGCCAAAGCCGAAGCTAACTTCATACCTATGCCAATTCGGAGCCTGACTGCCACCTCGCTTCTTCTAGCCTTGTCCAACGGGTTCGAAAAGAGTATGAAAAGGTAGACGATGAGCAGACGTACCCAATACTCGTCCAAGCCGCAAAAGACGACGCAGAGCGATTATCTCCGTCAGGGGACCACTGTCTGCACCAAGCAAGTGAGGACGCACCTCGTCACTGTTCACCCGATGTTATCACCAGAAACGAGCGATGCTTCGGAGATACCGATGGCCAAAAACAAAGTCACCGGGCATCCTCAGTGAGGATTGGCCAAGCCTCACAACCGTAAACCAGAACACCACGAACTTTGGCCTTGTACACCAATCCGTTGAAGGAAAGTTGGATGTTATGGAGGCACCACAAGTGTTGTAGGTTCGAGAAAGCTGCTCTGGCTTTCTCAATTAGTGATAAGACCTCCTCAACAACACCTCCGCCAGGCGTGATGAGGTCCCCGAGGTAGTTGAAACTGTTGACTACCACCAACCCATTACTCCAAAGAGGGAGTGAAGGCATAGCCTCCTGCCAATCTTGAAGAAATACTTTGCATTTTTAAGGTGCAAAATACACTGTATCGGGACACTTCAATCGACAAGGGGTTCGACGCGAGTTGAATTGCCTGTGCATTGTCACCCAGTAAGGCGATATCATCGGCAAACTCTAAATCAAAAGCTCCGTTCTCTGGGATAATTTCAACTCCACCGTCTAAAAGACCAGATAAAGCTTTTGTAGAACATCCTGTGACAAAGCTGGATAGAGATGGGGATACAGTGCAGCCTTGCCGCACTCCACCGTAGACGACGAAGGGTGGCGAAAGCTGACAATAAGCATCAACCCAACCTGACCTACCTGCGGTACAATTCTTTGAGGACTGACACAATTCTCAGGTGCTCCATTGCTCAACAAACAGTGCCATGGTGCAGACCTAGCAGCAGACCAAAAGGTTTCATGAATGTCAAAGAACTCGAATAAAAAACGTTGGTCTAACACCTGTCGGAGAGTGAAGATTTGGCCGACGCATCCGCGACCACAGCCTGTTCCTCACGAGTTTGGTCACCAAACGAATTGTACAACCTACAAAGGATGGCAGATAACAGCGTCTTTGACGCTATCGAGATTAGGCTGACACCCCTATGCTTAGCGCAGCCACCACGCAAGCATTTTTTGAAGAGGGAGACATCAATCGACTCCCCACCTCACGAGGAGGGAACTATCTCGGACTACCAGGACTTCCAGAACGAAATTTGAAGCTCTAACCAGTTCCATTATTCCGTTTTAAATAGAGCTGGGGGAAAGCCCATCGGAACCTGGCGCTTTATGTCGTTCGAAGGCTCGGATTTCCATGGGGGTCGCCTCAGCAGGTGGATCTGTTGTAGCAGACCACCACACGCATACCGAATAGCTACGAAAGGCGATGACGCTGAGTGCCAGCTAAGTTATGCTTAAAGAGCTCCACACAACGTACAAGACGGTGCTGCTGGCTGTGGACAGACAAAATGTCACATTCACGGATCGCCTCGCTTCCATCCAATGCCTTCTTACCGGTAGCCCAGGTGAGGTGAAACAGCTCGTATGAATTAACCGTAGCAGAAGCGTGTTCCGTTTACAGCGCTCGTTGAGAACACCAGATCTCGCGGTCCCTTCGCAATCTCGCATTAAGCTCACATCCCCTTACAAGCCGTGCTTCATCGCACTCCCTACCTGTCAGAGTGGACTGGGGTGGGTAGAGAAAACATAGACCCAGCAGAAATCCGGGGCATCGCAACCTGACGAGTCAGGTAGCAACTAACTAAGCCAGCAGAATGCAAGATATCCTCGATAAGCGACCAATGCTGACTGAGGTTTTCGCATGGTGGTAATCGTAGCTTTCCACTCAGTGCGCTTCAAAATATTAGGAGGCGAGTCGGATGAGACAGTTAATCGCAGTCTAACCGACGCTGCACCATGTGTTTGGAACAGCTTAGTGCAAACTGACATGTGCTTGGAATCGAGGAGAGTGCCCCCAGTACAACCGGCAGTCTTTTAAATAGCCCTCCATCTAAAACTAATAGCGATCTGGTCTATTTTGGTTCATCGTTGAGTCAGAGAGAGCGGACGCCAGGTGATTTAACGGCGATTGCGGCGTCCGAGGCTTCAACTGGCGAATAACAGTTAATGACCTGAGCACAAGGCCAACAATCACTCCACGTTTCACGACGACAGGAATCGAGACCGAAGTAGCCTCCTGGATGCCCCTAATTCGCCAGTATCCGTCTTACTTCGCCAATCATGTTTGCCACGATCACAATTTTGTTTGCTTGTTGTGCGCAAGAGGTCGCGCAGCCTTGACAGAAAGTACTCTTGGCTGCACATAGGCTCATTTGCATTATCATTAGCATTCAGCGTTAAGTAACAGGCCTCACCAACTGCTGTATGTTTTCCAGGGTTAAATTTTTTCGTTGATAAAATACGAATATCCGGGTGAACAGCGAGTGGCCCCAAACAGGCTAGAATAATAAGATTTCTGCAGTAGCCAACACACGGAATACAGCCTAATGACACAGACGTGCTTTTTCAATCGCTCTGATTGGATAGGAAATGACGTAGTCGTTAAGCTCATTCTCTATACTGCGTGAGTTAGTGCAGAGATCTAGCACAAAAACTGCGAAAACGAAAATGACAGATTAGGCAATATGATTGACTGATGTATTTATATCTTTCTACTCAATACAAAACTTTTCCTTCTTCATTGTATACCTCAGTCCCAGTTTGCCACCAGCCTCATAGGAATATAATCAACAGTCCTGAGAATTCAATGCTGTTCAGACAAAAGGCTTCATAAGTCACATTCTCCATATAGTTTGTTAGAATTGACACTATCCCTCCGCCTTCCTCAGCACTTGATTTGCACTTTGTTGTCGTTCAATGCGACATCTTCATTCACCGTGCAGGACGGTCCTCCTGATTTGAACTAATTTTCATCCAGTTGTCATGTCTACAGTGATCTTCACCTCCTCAGATTAACTCTTCTGTCCGTCGTATGACGATTTTGATTTTTGCGCCTCCGGCCACATCTGGACATCCGCCATTGAGCTGCTATCAAGTGTTGCGCCATCGACACGCACATTTAGTGCACTTAAACGGGAAATCAATTGCAGTGAGTTGCTCACGAACAGTTCCATAAAACCGTAGATAATCTTGAAAAACAGCTTGTGTGGTTTCGAATTTTGTCTTGCACACTTGTGCACTGCGTATTGCTCTGCAGGTTCTGATCGCGCCCACCGAGTAATCCAACGTAGCGTATACCGTCATATGCACTCTGATTTCCATCGTTCACCTAACCTCTGCACCATCCATGTACAAACTTGATCTTAACTTGCGCATGCCTCTCGCAAAATGAGAAATGTGCAATATTATTAATATTAGCATTTTCTTAGCCAGGTTTTCTTTTTTGTTTCCTCTACCATCGGGGTCAACAAGTCTGATTTATATTACTGCTTTTTACTCTCGTAAGGGGGAAAATCTTCCCGAAATTCATTGAAGTTTCTCTTTATCTTTCGCCAGGTTACTTCTGCTTCTGAATTCTAGTCGCCAATAATGCAGTAGAGCAGGTTTGCACTGAACCTCATATTTTCTACGTTTATTTTCTGAAAATGTTGCGCAGTTTTTCAGGGACATTGTTCTATCTAAATCAGAAGAGGAAAATGACCATCACATCGTCACTCTTGCCAATCGATTTGTGGCACCTTACGTTCTGGAGGTCATTCTTATAATTATTGACCACCAGGTTGAGTGACGACTGTTGGCCCGACTTAAAACTTGTGATTTCTCTCGTACTGAGTTCCGGCCCTATCCCTTAGCCATCTTATGAATGTGTCTCCTTCGTATTCTTTGGGCGACTTCCTGTATCCCATTCAATCTCGGGGTGCCTAAAGTCTCCGACTATTTAGGGCTCGTTGGCCTCCGCAAATAGTTTCTCCAAGTGCCTGTGTCATTTGCCGAACCCGATTTTCTGGCGCTCGGTCTTCTGTAGCCACACTTCACGGCTATTCGCCCGACTGATCACGTCAGCATACTAGTGGCGCTCAGATTTACTTCAGATTCTCTGTTTATTAGGCCCTCCCCTACCAACAGGCTTGTTCCGCCACCAGCATGTCACGACCCCAACGCTGTCCGGCAACACAGTAGTTTTTTGGCGCATCCTGCGGAAGGTGCTCTGTTCCAAAGATCCACCTTCCCAGCCCTAGCAAGTAGTGCCATTGATTTACTGTCTATACTGCATGCGTTGCTGTGAAGAAATGACATATTTGCTTCTTTTCCCCATTTTGCCCGACACCTTATTCCATCCTGGACCTGGGGCACATTATCCGAAGTGCCGCCTCTTTTTTGCCACATCGTTTGTAAAGCCAGACCAACGGGTTCCACGGGAAATTTCAGCCTTCTTCCTCCGCCTCCGCACGGTCACATTTTGTCTGTGTACAGAACTGTGATCTCCGTTAACTCCTTCCGTCCCGTTTCAACAGTGAACCATCACGCCCTTTGTATTCGTACACTTCTGTGTTCATGTAGGTCTGGGCACACCTTTTATGCGCCCCTTCCAGTTTATTCTCGACCACTAATTTCTCCTGATCCATTATGCTTGGGATTTTGATTCGTTCAGCCCCGTTTCGCAGGTTGCTTCCGGTAATGTGATTAGCCAATTCGTCGCAGGGTTGGCTGCAGATTTTTATTTACCCCTCAAGCCTGCCAGAATCTGGCTGGTCCGCACGGGGCAACACCATCTTGCCGACACACATGAGTCCCGCTCCTGCTAAAGGCAGTGTTTGAAACTGAAACATCATTCCTCTACTTGTCCACAGTTTTTCGCAGATTTTCGACGCCTTCCAGGTGCCCTGCATATACACTCGTTTTAAGCCGTCACCGTGATTCACAAAAACCAATCCTTAGAAGAACCTTTGATTTCTTTAAGTCCAGTCTTCTGCTAGCCTGATTCCTTAATGAACAGATCCTCGGCAGTTAGGGTTATTAGGTTACGACAGCTGACGTTAGCTGGACTGAGCTTTTCTCCTTTCAAATAACTGACAATCCAGCCCTTCAATTTCCCCTTCCAAAATCGTAATTTCAGTCCCACTTTCGCCCACAGTTTCATCGATTTTCTTATTTCCTTCGCCACTCAGCTTCCCTATTCTTCCTTGTCATTTTGACGCTGGAGGTCAGGGACTTCGATCCTGGTTGCCCCTTCCCAGCTTTTTCATTATTGGCATGACTCTCTCGATGTTTCCTGTCGAGCTTGGAATTACCTTCGGTTTGGCGCATTTTGTTCCTCGCTTTTTCTGGGCTTTGGTGCTTCCTTCCTTCCAAACAATTTTATTTACGTTCTGGTCTCACTGAAAATGCTCATCTCGTGCTGCTCTCTGGTGGCGATTTCTGGCGTTGCACGGATCAACGTCACCTAGTTATTTTGTCGATAAACGACGAATTGCTCTGTTGATATAACAGAGCAATTTACACGTGCCCAACGCTCGAACATCTCTTAAGCAATGCCATTAACCACGCACTTTCAGCGATTTTCAGAGAGATATGGATACTACACTCGAGGCAGTTTCATACAAGCACTAGCAATTATAAACGAAAATAGAAATATCCAACCTTAGGATAAAATGCCCATAGTGCTTTTAAACCGGAAGCAAAAATATCTGACGGACTAAAAGCGAACTTTGCTTCACTGAACCATTAATTCACGGGAGCAACGGAAGCTAAATTAGTATCATTAAGCTGTTCCGAGCAATTTAAGTACACTTTCGTCAAAAGCAGTGCCAGAAAATGTCAAATAACCGAATGACAGACAGAGCACCGAGAATCGACACTAATGATTTTCCTGTATTTTCATGACTGCTGGCCGCTATTCCCTTGCAGTTGTTCGCGGAAATACTTCAAGCTGATGCTCTTCTTTTACAGGGAAATATTTGGTGGGATGTTTTGTCCGAAAGGAGTTTGCTTGAATTTTAACTAGTCGGTAGATATACCTTTAAACCCTGAAGCCATGTCACTTGCCTTCTCACGGTTGACATGACTGGTCTTGAGAACACGGCTGACGCAGTTGTCAATGACTCCTAAACTGTTCCCGGGGAGTTTGTGTTCCTTATAGTGCGCACTTGTTTCCATAAACAGCACATTGTCATATCGGAGAACTGACTCTGAGAACAGCCTTTCAGCTTCTCTGTTCCTTCTCGATTGTTGTGTTGAACATTGCTAAGTTCACAATCCGCGCCGAAGCAGACCTGAAGGCAGGTAAGAAAATAGCCGCACTCGTTAAGTACTGATTCGAGACATCCAAATATTTCATTGTCGGCGTATGTCATGCTTTGAGCTGCAAGTAAGCAATATTTGTTTATTGGGTGTTGTCTCTAACAAAATCATTCATTCCAACTTGGTCATGAACGTTATATGCGCCACTGTAAGCTTAACCCTGAACGAGAGGAGCACACCATGAGCTCAGTGGAGGTTTTTGACGGCGTAAGGATATAGATAAGCCAGGGAAATATTCGACCGTCTGGTGACGTTAAGGGACAAATAGTTCGCCGTAAATTTAAGCTGATGGATCGAAGTTGTCCGAGTCGAGGATTTATTTTGCGAGCAAGGTAACCAAAGACTTCCTAAACGAAAGACCTTAAGGAGGTATGCGCTTTTGGTACATCACGGTACGGGTTACTTACTGGAGCGATACTGTGAGGTAATGTTGGCCAACGCCACCTACCAGCCAAAGTACAGCGAGTACATCCTCTGGCATGTAGTGCCAGTGGCTGATAGCGGATTAGTCAGGCCTTTATTTTATGCACTGGAAAAGCTATTGCTGTACGATAAGTGCCATGAAGGATTTGCTGCCATGCATGGGCAACGAGTGGACTATTGTCGTGGGCCGCAGTTTGGCGCAGTTAAATGCGTCGCAAACTGCCGATTCACAGGCTCAAGTGGTCTTTTAGATATGCGTCGTCGGTTTTGCAGCTTGTCCGTATCTTTGCATATATACAGCAAACGCATTTGCCAGTGGATGAGTAATTTAGTGTCCGCGCCAGCAAAGGAAGAAGTTGACAAGCTCAAAGGTGCGATTTCCACATTTTTTCGGGTGACCACAACTTATATCAACCAAGATTGGTTTCCGTACGGGAACCACGTAGGCCGATTACAGCATTCAGCGGCATAAAATTCTAGCATGCATACAAGTAACAGGGTGTAAGTAGAAAATTGTCGCTGGAAGCTGGGACTCTACGAGATCCAAATTACTTGATGTTTTCTCTGGGATGCTTAATCGGCAGGAGGAATCAGCTGTTATCAAACTCAGAAGGATGTTGAGAGAATTTCTCGGCATACATATGACTCACATCGGCATGGAAATGCGCGCTGGATTTGGGAGAGACTAGGGAGTTGGTTCAATGCGAATTCTGCCGACGGTAGACAGACGTTCAGTATGGCAGCTGCTTGGATGAAGACGTCTAGGTGATTGTTTACCGTCTTGCGGAAAACGTCACGTGCTTGCGGCAAACTCAGAATTGAACTGGAAGTTGCATTGTGACCCAGCAACAAACTATGATTTTCTTTACGTTTATAGCTGCGACCGTAGGACCGGGGAAAAATGAAGACTCAGGACAGACAGACAGTTACCTATAATTTGCGCCGCACGCAACAATCCAACCAGCGGACTGAGTGCGAAGCCGAGAACGTGAAAACAGCCTCATTTAGGGCCACCGCTTTCCCACTGCGGGTACTGGTTACCCTTAACATTTATTCTTCTGGTCCCTTCATATGCAGGCCTTTTTTCATGGACTCAACAGTGCTCGGAGACTAGTTAAGTAGGCTGAACGCAACGGTAAGCGTAGTTGCCGACAGTTCATCAGTTTGGTATTTTGCGCGATCATAGAAAATCGATGGCCAATTCCCTAAGGTAGTACGATTGCTCTAGGTTCTAGGCTTGGGCTGGTAACACCCTTGCGCAAGCTAACTAGCATGGGATCCGTGCCTCTATGTCGATCATTTATTGTCTGTTCAGAAGACCGTTTTCAGGGAACCTCTATGCGAGTTCAACTAATGCAGTGGAAGGTGTACCAACTGAATGCGTGCGTACCTATTCGAGGGCATCACTAACCACTACTTACCTCTTTCCGGTTTACGGGGTACATGTAGGTTGACCAGTCCATCATCACTGAACCCAGTGGACAAGGCATCTGCCCAACATTTCATAGGCATGTATACATATATTTGTATACGCAAACATGTATATAAATGTACATAAATTTGTATGTAAATGTGTATATAAATGTACACGAACATATGTAAATGTATATGAATGTATATAAGCTTACATGGGATTAAGTATTTGTGCGACGAGGTACACTCACTGCGTTGATAAAACAGATTGCCTGGGTTGTGCATAACGCTATTTCAAGCGACCGTAAAACGATAAAGAAAGCTGTGACGTACAACCCATTTATACCTACGCAGAAACATTTGCATTTATCGAGTGCCATGTAAGTGCATATGCACAGCCTTTTATGTTCGCAAGATTTTTCAACTACATATATATATATTACACGCCACTAATAAGGCAAATATGCCAATGTATTCATGCATATGCTTGCTAAGGTATACACAGAAATGCACACCTGACATGACACAGCAACTCGTAAAAAGGATCAGTTTTGCATCGATAGATACGCTGATAAACTCCAGCGTTCATTACGATGTGTGTTTATGGAAAACCGTGCACCATAACAAAAATGTTTGTGCATAACCGGGATCAGAGTTCATTTTAACTAGATACATGAAAGTTTATATACATATATATGTTCAATGCAACTGCATGCACATGAAGAGTAATAAATATTCTCCTGTTTCTGCATACAAGTAGACATGGTTGTGTACTCGTAGCCTTGCATGGATTTGTTCCCCGGATCACTTGTTAACCGAAAGTTGTCCGCCTAGCACAATCGCCGTTTGCACATTGCTCACGCACGCTCCTGTTGAAATATACTCAACCTTCTATCGCCTCCGGCTGTCTTTTCCTTGTATATGTCGCGTGTCTCGGCTGCTCTTACAGAGCCGACTGAGTGACGCAAAAGTGATCACAACGGTTAAGTGCATAAAAATGTAACACCAGATCTGCGTTAAGACAAACGGTATTTCAAAATGTTGAGCCCGAATTGATGGACTGGTTACATGAGCCTCCAGAATTTTTGGAGACGCCTAGTTTGGCTTTCTCTACGGGTAAATTCTATCGTCAACTATTTGTTCCTAAATGCAATTACGGGTTAAATTTTAATGGCTATATGGTTCTACCCGTGGTTTTCAGCAAGTTTTATTCACATCCAATATTAAAATACGGTGCCATATCCACGGAGCGAAAGCCGTCGCTAGAGTCAACAGTGGGGGCACTAACTCTTCATGCATCCTCGACCGTGCCGTCCGATTTTCAGCCCTGGTTTGTTTCAGTTTAACCGGAGTTAGAAGACTAAGGGATAACTAGCGCCGTCAAACGTTTTAGATGGGTCCCCGGCCGTCTTCATTCAAAAATAACCTTTCGGGTTTGAGACGTTATTGTATCTTCGCGCAGTTGCGAAGCGCTGAAAGAGGCGGGTATAACTCTGACTGCCCCTACTAAGAACCACTGCATCCGAAAGTTGCTCCACCGGGTTGACCTTGGGGGGTAAGAACCCCTCCCAACTACTACGGGAAATGCGACTGCTCAGGAGCGCACCGTTCTGTAACGATCTGACGTTATGAGAGAGGTGGCTCCGACGGCTTTCGCCACATCTGCCTCTCTTGCTGTGCGTTGCCTGCAAGTATTCACTAGGGACCGGAGAAATCGCTGATGATATTATATCGCGCTATAGCCGATGTGTCTCAGTAGTAAACACTTTTTCGTCCCCCAGAGTCACATCTTCGCCTTCACAGGATGAATTAACAGCTATCTTGGCAAGGGCCGACGCGTCGATACAGAGACCAACGGCCAACATAAATCGGCGATGAGATTAATTCAACCCTACTCGAGGCGGGCGAAGTAGCCCCTCTCCAAAGCGCCCCTTCCTGCCATCCTTGGAAGATTCCTGTAAGAAGTGACCATTTTTAAGGCCCAGGGTGCATTTTCCAAATAAGGAAAAGTTCGGGGTCGTGACACACCACTCTGGGCTATTCACCAGTTGTCACCCTCAGAACTTCAAGGACTTGAATACTAACAGACCATTCCTGGTGGATACAATTCCGGAGGTTACTGTAATCCCTCGTGGCCCGAATAATTTGACTGCCGCCCAGGCGGCGACGCTGCGGGCTATGAACGGCACTGACATGCGGAAGTATGGACATGGTTCTGTCACCCTCAATCTAGGGCTGAATCGTAAATTTCTTTGGGTATTCATCGTTGCCGACTTTCGATACCATAACATTGCCACAAAATTCCTCCAGCATTTCGAACCTCTATTCGACTCTCGGCACAGAAAATAGTAGACCGTCAAACTTTGCTGACCGCGACTGGCTCGTACGCCGTGGTCAACCAAATTACGCCCCAGTAAGCTGAATCTCCGGCCCGCTGACCATGCAGTGAGCTACTTTGCGACTAGCCGGGCCTACTGGTGACTAGCGCGCCGTTTGAAATTTTGCTTAGTTAGTTTTCCAGGGTTTTCTGCAGTTTGAATACTTAACTTTTGGCAGAATACCCTGTGTTATGCTCAGAAATATTTTGCATTTCTTTCGGAATTTTTGATTCTACGTCGTTGTTAGTGCTCTCATAGCCTGTTTCCCTAAGCCTAATTAGTTTTTTAGCTTCAAGCCTAAGGTAAACGCCATGAGACTTACTACCAGAAGAACAGGTGGGCCACGATCCCTGCCAAAATCATAAGCAACCAAATGCTTGGTCCAGCTGTTTGATATATTTAGCGAGATAAGTAAAAGATTGGAATACTTGGGGAAGCGACGGACCAGGGCTTTTACGCAGCTGACATCAGCTAAGGCCGCCAAGTTGGCTCCACCCTCCTGTCTTATAAAGCCACCCTCAATTCTCTTTGCGGAGTATTTTGCCGGAGCTAGTCGATTTATCGATTTGGTGTCTTCTGAACCACTTAGACGTATTCAAAACACAAAAGTGCTGCGATTTTTAGTATTTCGGATCGCCAACCACTGAAGAAAGAAAAAGAACTAAAATGAAGCTATTTAATATGGGTCGTTATCGTAGCCATTTTGTAAGACCGAGGAGAGGGATCCGACAAAATGTCTATCCGCTCTTGCTGCAATTCCGGGATGAAAACGTCGCTCGTGTGTTCATCAGAAAGAAAAATACCATTGCTGGAAACACCGTGCAAAACCATAAGTAGTGCGGAGAATAAAACACCGCGCCAGCGGGATGTACTCCGTTGCCATAAAAACGCACCCTTGCCCCTACAGCGTATAGATCATTAAGCCTAATTGCCCTACCCCTACATTACCAGAACTACACTGACGATCACAAACCTCAAAACTCCCGCTTGGATTTGAAGTTTAATTGTGCAAGTCACTAAACCCACGCCTTCAAACTCCATGCAAAAATTGCTCCTTGAACCATCCACGCCAGGAGTGAAACCCTAATGCTGCCCATTACAACCCTTCAATCAGAATCCTGGCAGACGTCTGCAAACGGTGCAGTCGGTATGGTTAAGACATCCAGCCTGCCTACGCTGTCCGCTAACCCTAGAACTGGTTTTAATACTCCTGTCACCCCTAGATCCCAACCCATCCAGGACACCCCAAAGTTGGCGTCACGAGAGACACCACCGAAGGCGTCTACTCCTAAGAGGCCACAAAACACACTCAGCATTATACAAATATGAAAATCTGGCCCAAAGACCAATGCCAATTTAATACGCAAAACGAAAAAACCTAGGAAATAAGAATTACTAAGGTATCGAAGGCAGACTCGATAGCCCAGGCTAACTGGTCTCAAGATTTTGCAAAACGCAACAGGTGCACAGTTTCGTTTACATGGACGGCCAGCTGGACTAACTCGTATCTGCCCGTCGCCTTCTAAGGATAATATCAGATACCGCTGCATCCCGCTGCATTCAGCCCCACCGCAAACTCAATGGGTGCCACCCAGTGTGCAATGGAATGAAACTTATTTCCAACGTGAGAACCATTTGAATCATGGACTGAGTGCACTGGTATCCTCCGATAACTATCAAGTCTCCCGTTCCACAACTCTGAGCCGTTTCTGCCAAAGCCTCTTTCTTCCCGAAAACCCCCTTTTTGGGCGATCTACCGTGCAAATGTGCCACCCTACTCGTCCTATGTAACCGAACGCGGGTTGGCATACATGGCCATGGCGGAAATGTCCCCTGAGACTGGATGTATTGCGGACGGATTACAGTGCCCCGGAACATAAGTAAACCAACTGTCAGATGTCATGCACAACTGCCCGACGGTTCATCTGCCGTCCAATCCCATTTACGCTGCCCTGGGATGGCACTTCCTCATTCACATGATACAACACCCCCCTAGATAAAGGAGGCTCCAAATGAGAAACAATTGATTGAATTTAAGAATGACGATCCTCTCCAAGATTCTCAACTAACGAGGAATCGAGCTTCACTCAACATGACGGCAGTCAGCGGCTTGATCTATTCCGGAAAATGCTTGCTACTTTTTTAGTAAATGCATGCTCCATGGTAGAGAAAATTCAATGTATCCGCCTTCTCACACTCATCAAATTTTGATTTCATACTTAACGGCGAGAAGTGGCTCAATAATCACACCACGGGAAACTCTATGATAATACCCAATTATAGATCCTTCAGGAAAAACCGTGAAACCCTGCGTGGAATCGGCCGCCCTATCTACATGAGTGAGTCTTGACTTGACACTAAGGTTAGGCTAAACATATGCTCAAGCGTCCACTAAGGCTAGGTCATCTGGATGTCTTCGCCTGCCTGTAGGCTGTTCATTCATATGGCCCCTTCTGAATAGATATCCACAACTAAATCAAGGCCATATTGCAGAGCTTCCTGGAATTCTCTACCTGCTCTAGATCTTGATTGCTCTAGGGACTCCTTTTTGCACTGGAAGTGCGAGCGGCTGCCAACAAATTATATGCCAACCTGCACAAGTGAATCGATACCATTACACCGTCTCACACTAAACATGCCTCCCAAAAGCACTTATTGTGACCGAATAATATGCGAGCACCCTAAATTCCAGCGGGGATTTTCCAAGACAGCTGGGTACGCGCCCGGTCTTGCTTTCAATCAGCTATTTGTTCGTATGGCTGTATTTTCTTATAGGGCTTCGTCAGATCTGATTACACGTATGCTGGCAAGGTACAGCGCACAATTATTGAACCGCGAGCCATGTCTTCGCATTTTAATCTGTCTGCAACTGCCATATACCCCTACAACAAACCACACGATCCTTTGGGTGTGATTGCCACATCAGATTTTTCTGGTCTTTTGGCGATAAAACCGATTATTTTGGCTGAGGACTGATTTTGATTTATCAATGTATTGGGTTCATAAGATCACAGGCGATCCAGAATCATCCTTTAGTTTTAAATACCAGTTAGTATTTCAAAAAAATTGTCATAATCACTAACTGCAGCCTACAGTGTCTCCATAACTTAGAATGCATCCTCGGCATTTCACACAGTGAACGAGAGTAAATTATTGCCCTTGAAACGACCGTTTCCGCTTATTTTTATTCCCCGCAATTCTCACTCCGCATTCGGGTTTCCCAAAAACCGCGTAATAATCACCAAATTCCACTGCAAAATTGTCCACACGTTCTCATAAGTCCAATCGTTTTCAACTTTTTTTGTGTCAATCAACCTCAGGCTGGAACACTTTTCTAGCTGATTTCTTTCATTCCTCTCCGGTTATCGGGCCTACCATCCGTTGACCTCCAAAAATTTCACGAACTTCTCAACGGCTCTGGCAAATGAAGTCCAGACAACGGGATAATGCTGCCACCGCCCCTAGTACCTACCAGATTCTTCTGCAATCACGCGGTTCGACAATGACCAAGCCACTGCTTATATACGACTACTAACGAATAAGGTATACCATCAATCGCAAGGCGATGCAGTTCATATGCAGCCATTGGAACACAAGCATGTAACTGTGCTCCTGTCAGATGAATAATGACCTCCGCAACATATAAACTTTCGCTGTTCTGAGGCTCAGAGCTGGGGGGCCAGAGTGCCATGGGTTTGTCCCTCTGAAAGTTGACCGCCGAGCGCGGCCGAGCATTGTTCACACACGCTCGGCTCACATGCTGTTGTTAAATATACTCAAACTTGTGCTTTGTTTCTTAGCCCCAGACAAGTCCAATTTAACCAGGGAAGAACTCGACCACATTTTGGACCTGGGCAAAACCCAATATTCAAACAATCCCTGGGTCTTACTTCTTAACAGGTTCCCTAATTTCAGTGGCTACTGGGGGCCATGTGGGGACCACAGAGCGGTTAACTGTGTCACCATTCCCGATAAGCAACCGATTCCACATATATAGGACCCCATTTCGTTGCCGTCCGGTTGAACGGTCTTCAGCAGCACATATTTAGTACGATCATACATTCAAACTCCTGTAGAGGAGATAGGCAGACCAAAATCGGCGGTGACCCCACCTTTCGGACTGTCCGAGTTGGGAGGACCACATTGGGGCTCCGCAACGTGGCTTAAACATTCCAAAGATTTATGCACCAATTCAAACGAGGTTTAGAGAATATGCATGCATACCTGGAAGATATTTTAGTTGCAAGCCACTCAGAGAAGCGAAATCCCACTCACCTGTGTGCTCTTTTCGCTCGCCTCAGCAACCATAGCGCAATGGTTAGCGCCTCGAAATGTGAGCTTAAATACCCAGTGTCACCTTCTTAGGGCATACCGTCTCATCTTCCGGTAAAGCTTCATTGCCGGTAAAGGTCACTACTATTCGGGGTTGCCCGGAGCTTCATTCCTATCGACAATTACGACAATTTTTGCCTTGGTTAACTTATATCGGTGTGTTATCCCTGACTGTGCAGAAACAATTACTCTAATTACAGGGCTGTTACGAGGAGCTAAGCACAAGTCTGCGTTTCCCGTGGCTGAAAAAAGGCGTTCATTTCCACTAGGGACGTTATCAACAAAATAGCGCTACTCACACATCTCTGCCCCTCAGCACCCATATCTTCGATAACCGACTCCTCAAACACTGCAACCGGAGCTGTGCTTCAACAGTACATGGAAGGTTTTTGGGAAACCTTTGGTATTCTTTTCCAAGCGGCTGCAGCCGGCGGAATCTAGTTGCAGCAAATTTAGCAGGGAGTTGTTCGCCGTCTGCCTAACTGTTCGGCACCTCGGGCACGAATCAAGGGGTCGCCCATTAAAGATATTAACCGAACGCGCTGCATTCAGACTATGGCTGGTACTCGCCACGCAATATGCACCACTTAGACTTTGTTTCACTGTTCGCGGTGGAAATGCGACATGTCTGTGTGGTGGGTGACTCCGTCGCTAATGCACTTTCTCGTATACGCCAACTTCGTCCTTCTCCAACGGCGAGCATCGTGCTCAAAAATGGCGCAGACCTAGGCGATGGATCTCGATATCGATCAACTTCATCGAAACAGCTCCCCGAACTTGGCGTTCGTGCCAACCTCGACATCACAGAATACAATTCTTTGTGACGTATCGCTAAGTTGTACAAGGCCAGTGGTTCCAGCAGCTCATCGTTATCCCACATTTCTTGGGTTACGCAACCTAGCCCATCCGGCTGTGGCTGCTTCGATGAAGTTAACGACCAGGGGTTTAAAAGTAGGCGCCACGCGTGTCAATGGTCTCGCACCTGCCTTTAAAGCACAAGAGTGAAATTCCATCGGCTTAACAAAACTCCATTGGCTAGGTTCACCAAACCCGAGACACGCATTCACCACGTGCAAGTTGATCTGTTGAGACCTCTCCCGTCGTCACACGGCCACTTCTACACACTTATCCATGTAAACCGCCTTAGCCGCTGGCCACATGCTATACCAATCCCTTGTCCCACATCACAAGAAACAGCAAAGGCCTTCTTGGCAGGTTGGGTAAATACACCTGGTTGCCCCGCTGTAGTGCCCACGACCGCAGTTCGCATTTCGAAAGAGCTTTCTAAAATTTAATTGAAACATTTAGCTGTAAACATATTAGAACAAAGGCCCACCGCCCGCAACCTAACGCACTGACAAAAAGATTTCGCCGGCAACTAAAAGAACCTCTACGATCCGGGGCTAACCCGCTTTGGGGGCAAAATAACACTGTTAAATCTTTCAAGAGTTCGGATATCTATTAAATAAAAAATGCGCGCCATACCAAATCAGCTTGCATTTGGTTGCACGCTTCGCCTCCTCAGAGAGCTGCATGACTAGCTGTTTTTGGAGAGGACGGTTTGTGAGCTCTGGAAGTCGAGAGGAAAGTATCTCGGTAATTGTTTCCTCCTTTGTGGGGATCGATGAGGATTTCCCACCCTCCTTATGTCGGAGCATCGTCCAATCCAAGGAGATTTCGGTGCGAGGACCTGGACGATCAGGCATCTCGCAGTAGAGTCCTGTGATCTAACTGGAACTGGAACTGGAACGTCCAGTGCCATCTGAACCGAAGGCTAAGGCACAATTTGGACACCGCGGAGGGTAAAACGTCAGCTGCTGCCCACTGAAATTATTTGTAAAATACGAATAGGAGAAAGGTGTGATGCTAGAAGAATTGCAGAGTTATGCTCAGTATTTTTGCAAGTAAAGGCTTAGAAATTTGAATAAAAGACCCCGGATCTGTTACCGACTGACAACCCTGTCTATTCCTTCTGTTAAGTTTCATATGTACATTTCTGGATACCCTGAGGCTGTGATCTCCGGTACTGTGGGTGATAATAGCGCTCTCGGTGAGAGAGACGAGGCCGCACTACTTGAATGGATCCCAGTCGGTAGCCGGTTGTGTGCTGTGGCACAGATGTTCGTGCGAATCAAATAGTCGTCGACCTGATAGACTTAACATGCTTGTCTCCTCAGTTTCCGCAAAGACAGACTGCAGCACACATGCGTTTGTCACACAAAAACTTCCCTTTTGCGTGGTATGACGACTTGCGTGCCTCCATGGGCCAACGACCTATACAGGAGGGCTTATCTCAAGCCGAAGATCCAATCATGCTTGGATGGTCAATGGATAGAGGCCTGACGAAGTAGTCCACTGGTCCTCCAAGTCGAGGGTTGATCTGAGTTAGCAGCTCAGTCAGAAAAAACGAGTTAAAGATTAGTTGGTCCAAGTAGATGGGCTTCCACTCAGCCGTGCCCCGCTGCCTTGCGGTCAGGCTGTTGTCAGAAACAAAGGCTTTGGTTGAGAACCCTAATCGTTCTTCTGCCTAGTGGCTGGACTCCCTAGAAGTACCCGTCCATCAAGCCCTATGAGTTACATGTCTACAAATAATTCCATACTGCATCGGTCGTCGCGCAGGATAATCAGGACCGCGCTGCCCATTGCATCGGGCGCAAGTGCGGTGGCTAGTGATAAGTATTCTACTGCTCAGAATTCCCTCTCTTTTATTCAACCTGTCTCTTTTGTCTCCAACCGAATATATTTGCCCATTCTGCCTACCCATAGTGTCCCCACTGATAACACGCCCGATACTCGCAATGGTTCGTTGTCAAATAGTGTAGTAGGTGGTTTTCAGTCTGTTAGCTCATTTTCTCAAGCCTCATTAACATCTGAATCTCGGTTCGTTCAATATGCGCACTTTAATGCAGGCCTGGATCCTGGTTAAGAATAGCTTTTGGGCCGTGAGGCTGCAGGGGTCAGTCGGCGTCTGAAAAGATAGTAGTGTTGAGCGCAGTTTATTTTTTTTTTATCTCGGCATACGCTCCAACAGACTGCAGCACGGATATGGAGAAAGACGAGTTTTACGATGACCTCGTCACCCTTATCCGGAAGAGCAAACGGTCTGACATTGTAGTGGCAGCAGTTGATTTCAATGCACAAGTTGGAAAACTTAGCGCATCGGAAGCCTGTTTAGGTGGGCGATGCGCCTTACCTGCTCGGTGGATAGATAATGGAGAAAGACTTCTCCAGTTCTGTACAGACAAGCATTTATTCCTGTCTAGTACGAATTTCCGACATAGTTCGCGTCGTACAGCGACATGGCGCTCTAACTCGACAGGTGATCTGAGTCAGATTGACCATGTCTCAGTTAGCTACCGTTGGCGTGGTTCTGTTCAGAACTGTAGATCATACTGGACCACGAATGTCGAATCGAATTATGCGTTGGTTTTAATGCGATTTTTGTTGCAGCTCAACGGCCATCGACATAGGCCACAAACCAGATTGGCTGTCGAATGTCTGCGATTTAGCTGTTCGCAGCAGCTACGAAAAGAAACTGTTCGAGGGACTAAGGACTCCGATGACCAACAATGTAGACGAGCAGTGGGATCAAATTAAACAGGCTATGCTTTTGGCAGCAGATTTCGCCTGTGGTCCTAGATCTAGTGTTCATCAAAGACACTGGATCTCGCAAGGGTCGCTGGGTCTAATGGAGCAAAAACGTCAGCTCACTAACTGCAAGGAAGCGAATAAGATGCATCGACTGCTGCAATGTCTATTGACGATAAGCGTTAAGAATGATCGTGAAAACCGGTGGCTTAATGTAGCCGAAGAGATGGAAGAAGCGATCGCTTCAGGTAACAGCCAAAGACTGTTTAAGCTTATACGCGACAGCGGTGAGCGGCGAATTTCGCGTAGTGAAGTCGTGTGCGATACGAATGGAGGAGTCATCCATGGTAGACAACAAAGGCTGGACCATTGAACAGAGCACTTCAAGGGTCAGTTTAGCTGGCCACAAGCTAACATATTTAGTCCGACGTCTGCAGCTGCAAATCCTTCGGGGGTGTCACTTGATCCCCCAAAGGAAGTGGAAATGCAGTCCAACATTCGGCTTTTAAAGAGGGGAAAAGCAGCCGGTCCTGACGACCTTCCCCAATTGTTTTCAAATTGGGTGGGGAAGCTCTGGTGAAATCACTTACCTTCTTGCTTCATAATATTTAGAATGAAAAGCATATTCCGTTATCGTTATCGTTATCGAGTCACTGATTGTACCCATCTTCAAGAAGTGCACACGGACTGACTGCAGCAATTATCGTGGGACTAGTTTAATTCCAATAGTTACTAAGGTGTTAGCTTCGATAATGCTGCGCCGTTTGAGGGCGATTCGCGAGAATAATATCCGCGAACTAGAGGCCGGATTTCGGCCAGGTCGAGTTTGCATTGACCAGATATTCACTCTCCGACAGATACTCGAAACGCGCCATACGCAGCACAGCCACAGGATCCTAGTCTTCCTGGACTTAAAAGGTGCTTTCGACTCAGTGGATGGGAAAGCACTATTCAGTGCTCTCCACCGGTAGGTTATGCCAACGAAGTTCGTAAACCCGTTGCGAGCATTGAACTTGCATAATTTTGGTCGCTTGACGGTATACGGAGCTATCAAGTTC
>LUCM01002374.1:0-23596 GCA_008360955.1 Fasciolopsis buskii | reverse complement strand
GAGCGGACAAGTCCTCCCGATTGCACAGATTTACTGCTGGAAATGCCCGCCCGTGATCAACATTCCCACCACGTTGACATCCGATTGCCACAAAGGCACCCACACTTAGATCCAGAGGTCGCTACCACAGTCTACCGCGAAAATCACCTCAGTCATTGCCTCGTCAATCGCGGCTATCACTATGCCAGTAACCCCTATGAGATAGGCCCATAAATGCAAACAAATGAGCAAGGAAACCCGTTTTTTCACACTGGCTTACCAGCGTTAAATATATATTATTCAACGCATATCATGCCAATCCTCACTCCTCAATGCCGACGACATCTTCATTCTTCATGTCTTTGAACAATGATTAGCCAAACTCTTCACCACTGTTCTTCGCCCTCCGCATTTTTCAATGGCATTTGACTATTTTCTTGACTCCAGGATTTATGGTAAGATGGCCGACTTAATTTTCACATCCATTATAATACAGGGTATCTATAGGCCATCAATATTCTTTCCGTCTGCTGTTTTGGTCCGTTTTGACAAGATTCTACCTTGCACTCAAGGTCTTCGGAGACTTTCTTCACGACATTTTAACATTTGTGTCCATTTTAGATACCCGTTAAATTCGAAAACTGCAGACGCCACGCCCGCCACCATCGTCCAGTTGAACTCTGCACCTGCGATACGCATCGTTGGTGCGTATAAACACCTTGTTTCCCTTGATATGCCAGTTTTGCTATTTCTTCTCATTTTGTGCTCAAATGTTTATCTGCTTGTTCACTGTGCCCTGCAATGCCCCTGTAACATTTGCTCATGCAACCAAGGATGCCTCTCGATTTTTCCAAGAAATATACGAATATTATTATGTTGTCTTTTAGTCCGATTGCTACTTGTGCCACCACACTCTAGGGACAACAAGGCATTCTGCATTCCGTGAAAATTACGTTTAATTTTTATTCACTTCTCCACCACTGGCATACTGTCGCTTTGAGCTGCCATGAATAAGGCTCCATAGTATCTGAGTTTCTGAAGTTTTGCTTGCGATAACAAGTATGCCCAGATGTCTGAGCCCCTGTGTGAACCGCACTGACACTGAGCCTCTCTCGCCTAAAAGCAGCAGAAAATCTAGGTCCATCCAAGTCGTTTTAGCATTTGGTGGTGATTAAGTTATGTATCTAGTGTTTATTTTGGCGTCCCTATATATGGTCCCCAAATGCGGTCTCGGTAAAAATGTTTCCCCAAGTCTAAATTTAGCGCATCTTTCGCATACTATTGAATCTAGGGGAGGTTGAAGTCTCCTTCAGTGATAATAAGCTCCATCCTGTTGATTGGCAAACAATGCTTAAACAGGTCAAGTCGGTCCCTGGAAAACCTGTGGATGTCAACGGGCGCATAACGGCCTGACCGCAAACGTATTTGTAGGGCGGTTGCGGAACGTGGTAATTATTGAGGTTACAAACCATATAACAGTCATCAGAGCTGCTATGCCTAAATGAGTCATGGGTATCAACAACTTTTTCATTTTCTGCTACAGGGATTCAGCCAGTAAGGGTCATGATCGTGATTTTTTTCCATGTCTTTCCGGTGGTTATGGTGACGTCTTGGGTTGCGTCCGAAATTGATAGTCTATCGGATTTTGTAATATCTAAATGGTTCCGTGGTAGATTTTGAGTAACGTACTGGGTGAACGGAATTGGTAATCGTGTCTGTAACACAGTTCTGCGTGAAAGACACTCACCAATTAGATTAATTGCATGATCTTGCACCGATTTTTAGATGGGTAAGCAGGTACGTTACCACTAAACCTGCATTCCTCTTGATGAAATGTCATTGGACTGTGGTATGGCCGCCAAGAGTTGTGTATCCGATAAAAGTATCCGAGATGAGAAACGTTTCAGTGGCGATTTTCAGGTGAGGTATGTTTTTCCATGCCAACTCCAAGTTCCAGATTTATACTTAAGGTTCTCAGGGGTTTGTGTACATAGAACTAGATATTCGTAAAAAATTTCATAACAGCTGTTGTTAGATTCCGGCGCAAGTCGATGCTGTTAAAATCCAAAGGCGCTTGTAAGTACTTGCACCGTTTATCTCGGTCTTGGGCAAGAGCCCTCCTTCTGTAGGATATCTGTGAGCTGGACCTAAGTGGTCATCAGGTAAAAGAGCGCATGGTTCGGTGTGGATTGTGAGCGTGTGAGATAAAGCAAGAATTTAGAGAAAACTATGTGCCTGTTTCCATTTAGAGCTAAACTTTGCTTAGATTTGATGGTCTCTTCAGAAGATCGGATGATGCTGAAAGCCTTGGTGGCTTGCTGTTTAGTAATTTGCATTCTATAGCTCCCGATTTTCTCAAAGGCTTCGTCTTTGTTTTGCATCCTTTGCTAAGTGAGAAAAACATTTCAGTGAAGACACTGGTAATAGTAACCACGAGTGTCATGTTAGAGACAGGAGTCCTGCGCTAATGGCAAGATAGCGGTCCGTGGCTCCACCTTACTCGTCATGGTACAATATTCCGTCAATCTGTTTGAGGTCAGGGTTTCCCGAAGACCGGAACGCGCAGCCAGTTTCACCATACACTTGGATTTTTGGCTCATTTTAATTAGAACACACTCAGATGTTGCTGGAAGCAGTGGATCTCCAGGTTGGGTGTTTATTTCAGATTTCTTATTGTGAACTTGCGCACGAGTGGATGTGCGTTATTGCGCCACTTATGTTCAACATGCAGGGTGGCCCTGCTGGTATGGCTTTAGAACTGAATCGCGGGGTAGTTTGCATGGAGCCAGATGAGTTCCAGCGGGTTAAGGGGGGTAAAAACTGATTGTCTAATAGCCCAGTTTTAAGCGGAAACGATCTTCTTGAATTTCGTTTTTCCTCGACAACCGAAAGCGCAAAGGGTTTTTTTTAAATTATTGTAATCAGTGAAGGTCTTACTACCCTCAACCTTCCTACTGGTCTGCAAAATTCTAAGTAAAGAATGGCCATAATGTTCCCCAACAGTCCCTTAAAGATGCGGATGTTTTTATTAAATAGGAGTAGAAGAACAGTTGTTAAGAGATTCTGGGCCAACTGATTAATCTGGTTTAGTTATTCCATCATGTTACCTTTGTGAATTGCCTTCAAGTTATCTTTAAGCTCATCCGCTCAATTTCAGCCCATTATTTCATTTGTAAGTCGCGTAAGGATAACGGCCTGTTAGCCCTCTCTTCTCTCGCTCTTCTTTTTAGCTTTTCCAATACCTCCGAGACCAGGTTTTTCGTGTCGACCAGAAATGAACGCTGCAATCAGTGGATTAACTTAGCTCTCTCAATCTTTTGAAGGTCTTTTGATCCCTCTTCCGGCTCTTGTTTCAGGGTAACACAACCCCGGGGCTTGAAGTCGATTGTGGATTGGTAGTTCCCTGTGTGTTGTTGTGACTCAAGTATCTTAAGTATCCTTCATTAAATTGGATATCAGTACTTTTGTGCAATATTTTGGGTGCAACCTGACGAAAGTACTGCACATTTCGGAAGATTAGGCGGTTTTATGAAGTTAACTACCATTTAAAGATGGTGCATCCCTCCATGTTCCACCCTAGCTGCTCTCTAGCACTGCACGACAGGTTTAAATTCCGTGATAATGGTCACGTCTTCTTCTGGAACTGCCGAGGTTTGCTCCAGAAATATCCGGTTGTCTGCAGGGCCCATGGGGCGAATTCAGTGTGATTCCTCCCACCATCCTAGATTCTGCCCTTTACAAACTGAGCAGGCGTTTCCCAAGCCACCGACAATTGTTGGGCCTCGTCCAGTTCTCGGTGGAGAGATACTGATCTCGGTAATGCAAAGATATTAACATTCATGGAAAACTGTAAACGTAAGCTAGAATTAGCACTGCTGCTAGTATAAATCTTTAAAGCACTTAGGTGTACGATTTGCCTCTGATCACCAATATTTCCTCTACTTATACTCCAAGGCTTCTCCATGTTATGTAACGCATAGCCCACCTCAAAGCTTTTAGAAACAAATAGAGCGGTTTCCGGCCCTTGCCCAGAGATTTGTGGTTTACTCGATCCAAGGTATTCTAGAGTTCTAAGTGGCAGACTTTGACTGACTCCCTCCAATTGGCCGATTGGCCGAGGCTCCATGTAAGTATGTCGCGCCTGTCAGCAGGGAAGCTCATCATCCATGACGTATCCCAGTCATCCAAAGCAGAGAAATTAGCGCAAATTTCTCTAACCACAGTGTTTAATTCATTTGGCTTAAGAGAGTAAGTTATTTTCATGTCATCAGCAAACAGGAAAGGGATGCCATGAGATACTGAATTTAGTGAATCATTGGTATACATACGGAATAGCGGAGGACCAAGTTCGCTGCCCTGTATGACACCACTAGCAACATGTTTGGGATTAGAGGTATTGCCGTCAATGGAGACCACTTGTGATCTTTGGGTTGGGTATAAGGAGAGCCAGGATAGAAGAGGATCGGTGACGCCAAAGGAGCTTACTTTGGATAAAAGGTGCGGATGTGGGACACGGCCAAAGGCATTCGACATATCAAGGTAGGTGATCGCAAAGGCCATACCCTGGTTTTCTAGGTCGGATAGAAGTTTTGGGAAGTCAAAATGACGAGTGGAGCAAGAACGGAAATCTAGAAATCCATGCTGTTTTGGGCTAAGGAGGATGGAGGTTAAAAGGTAGTCCAAGGTGGATCATTTTACCGTCTTTTCCATAACCCTGGAAGTAACAGGCTTGTGGTTAATGGGACGGTAATTGGCCATATCTTGCGAAGAACCATCCTTGTGGATTGAGGTGATAACAGAGTGCTTCCAGCTGACCTAAGCTGCACCAGAGTTAATTGAAACTGTGAGTAGGTTGAACAGTAACAAGTGTAGGTCGGGGACACAACTAAGAACAGCTGTCGGAGGGCTGCCATCGAAGCTTTCGTGAGACTCCTGTTTGAAATTGGTTAAATGTCGTTCGATAGTCTTAACGTCTAAAGACACGGTCACTAATGTGAGGTTATTCATATTCTGAAGTTCGGTTAGATCGCTGATTGTAGCTGGGGCCAGCTTTGTCTGTTGGACTTGTCACAGACTCACCATTAGGCGAAACTAGGAAGTTCACTGAAGGCTTGCAATCACGTGATCTTAATTTGAAAGTTTTCATATCGAGGCACTCATAACGCTTGCACGCCTCTAAAAAAGTGGGTACATGAGCAATGGTATCTTCGTTGAACAGGAAAACTGGTTGGATAAAAATTAGGGCACCCAAAACCTAGCCAGACGTAGCATTGCTTACTTCGCCTTAAGCAATAAACATAGCAGTCCTGATTTTCCTGCTAGCAGGTCGATGAATTGTTCAATTGTCTGCAGAAGTCCAACTTTTGGGGAATGGTTCGCGGATATTACAGAAAGCTCCACTGCTAAGCGGTGGGACGAATAGGGTTGCAGGCCGAATCCTTTTTTCTAATGAGTACCCAGTCCCTTGGCATCTGGCGGTCTCCCATCTACTCGGATTAAGTGTTTTCGCTCATCTTTGAGGCTTAGCGCTTTTCCCAAATTAACGTCCAATCTCAAAGACCACGAGGATACTTTCTCAAGCTTCTACCCCTAATTTGCCAATCACTACCGTATCTTTGGATTGAGACAAGCCACTCTCATTGGATTCTAGCGTATTCTCAGCTTTACTTGAATGTCCAGACAATTGGAAATGCATGACATCCCGTTGCATTTAACCGTCATCCGTGCCCCTTTATTCTTGGTGGCACTAACCCCTGACGCTCATCAGCGCAGACTGATGGCTGCTTCGTATCTCGTTCAAAGTCTGCAGCCTTCGTTCACCAAATGCAGCTTTTTCGTGAACAATTATGCAGCCTACCACTTTAGGGTGAACAACAAGGGAAGCCGTTTGCATTGCACAAAAGAAAGCCATTGTTTAAAGATATCCACGAATGCTGTCGATCAAGTTTTGAAATGGGCTCCTCTGTTAAGGGAATACCTGCAAAATGCTGGCTTTAACTGCAACCCGTGTTGAAAACTCCGGGCCTTCAAATTGAGTTCATACTTAGTGCTCCGCCACCGTCGAGTAGAACTAGGTACGATGGTTTTCACCCAAAATATGTGAAGTCTGAGATGGTCAAAAGCTATTCGTGGTCTTCTCAGAGCGATTGGTTATTACTGGTGAAATTCAGTATATCTCAATTTTGATGCAATATAATGCTGCAACAGAGTTCCATCGAGAGACAGCGTTTTGCACCTGTGTCTTAATTTCCTCCCAAATAAAGCCGGACCACAATAGCGCTAATGCTGTCACCGTCAGTTTTAACTAGAGGATATTGGCGGAATTAATGGGGCCATTCAATTTTTATCCCTAAACAGATGACATTTTCGGCTGAAATCCCTACCAGGTAAAAGTTAAGGGTATGTGGTTACCAAGGTGTTTAAACTCCCTAAACTTCCTCACCCCTATAAGTGCAAGTACGGCGGGCTAATCGTGGAACGCATAAGCAATCTAGCCATAGAGAGGAAAATTTCTTATGGCTGAAAGCCACAGGAAGAAGTAAAATGGTCAGGTACAGTGGGAACGAACAAACCGTTCTAAACCAGACCGCCCAACTCAGATCGAAAATAATGCAGTTGTCCGAATAAGAAGAAAAAGGCCATTTAATGCTCTTTCCATCGCCGCAGTGACCATGTCAGAAGATAACTATTGCCTCTTTCGCTTCACAGGTTTGGATGTTATGTTAGCATATCCAGTGATCGGTGCAGTGAGGAAGTGTCAGAATAGGGGATCAACCTAACCAACACTGAACACTCCGGGATCAGAAATTGTGACTAAGGAATGCTCACAAACACCCTTCTTCCAGAACACAGTCCAAGTTAAAGCACAAGCGGAAACTCCAGTGGCTGGCAATGATAACCCGTGCCATATGGTTCATGGATATAAAGGATCCTCGGAACTTAACGATTTCGGGCGCAATCTAAGGAATCAGTACCATCTTTCCTGAAGACAGCGGAAAGAAAACCTCCCTCCTAAAGAACTGCGGTCCAGGCCTGAAGATGCAGCTCCGTCCCCCGCATCCAAGACTCATTTTCACCGAAGAACGATCGCATTAATACAACTACCGCCTTCCCAGAACTAGCGACCTACCTAATTTTTACCTTTCCACCGGCCCCCACCAACATCCCAGCCGGCAACTGCAATACCGCACCATCCCGTGACCACGTGCTGAAGTGAATGCATAACAGTTTGCCAGGCATTAACCATAAATTCCATGAAATCCCACAAGATCTATGCGTCCTCAACCCCACATCATGGCCTTCGCGGACACGTGGCTCAATATAGGTACGCCTGATTCATAAATCCACACCCAAGGCGATCTAAGGATGCAGCGGAAGATTCTAGTAGGGGCAAGAAGGTGCAATCATTTATCTTGTAAGACCTTTCCCTTCCATCGCGGTAACTGAAGTATCACCTTCGACCAACGCCGACCGTTTATGTCTGATTTTCCTGTTAGGACTCAGAAATATCTTATCGAAAGCAGTTTATCACCCCCAAAAATTTCGACTTGTGCACGGCAGCCAACCTGTTTATTTCACTCATTTTTAACAGTTGAGTTTAATCCAACTGACGCATACCGGTCGAAAGTCACTGAAACTGACTTCACGCTCGGAAAACCTCTTGTAGACGTCATCCTATAGAACTCCCAGGCGCAAAAAGTAAAAGGCCAAACCAGTTACTGGTCGCAATAACCCTAATCACGTCCAACCTGCTGATCATTAGCGAAAACTATCAAACGAATGCGACCAAATACATACCTCCACTTGATAACCGCAAATGCCCTCTTCCATGTTTGAATCCACCGTAAAACGGCGACTTCTTCCTTGGATTCATGGAACTGGTTCTCCTGATGGCTTGTTCAACCGAACGTTGACCGCCCTACGTAGTCGACATTTGCACGCTGCCCACGCGTGCTCCGCTCGCATGCTTCCGCTAAAATATATTCAACAATCTGCCCCCTCCGATTGTCTTGATTTTTGTCGGCCGAGTGCCTGGGCTGTCAGTACTGCGATCGTACAGATTCGAGGAAGTGACGCACAAGTGGTCACAACGGTTAAGTGGAAGTAAACTGAATAAAAGGTGCGCGTCAAGGCAAATGGTCTTCCGGATACCATGCGTTCTTTGCTTACACCTTCCTTCAATATAAAAAGGCTTTTTTGGTCTATTGATCATACTGCAATAACATCCAGGGGTATGGAAATGATATTAAGGAACAGATGGTAAACTTCCCTCATAATCACAGTGCTATCAACCCTTCCCAACAAGCCTTCCTCAGGAACCAATCTTACCTCACTTTTCAGCTTGGCTTCTTGTGTGTCGATTCCCACCGGTCGATGCTGATAAACAGTTTCGATATGGCAAAACTGTACGACCGCTTTTTCAGTCCTGAATCCTGGCCAAAATTAGGAATTTTGAAATAAGAAGTTCAGTCTTGTCCTGGCTTTCATCCCAATCTTCTGATTGCTTTCAGGTTGCCGATATTAGCGGTTGCTTTTCCCAGTCCTGTGCTATCACCAGTGGGGTTATTCAGGGTAGTTTTCTTGGTCCCTTTTTATTCCTAATGTACATTAATGATATCAATAAAATTACCCACCCTGGCACTCCATTACGGTTTGCACATGACATTAAAATAGTCTAATGCTTTGGAGCCGGTTCATTTACCCCCACACGTGCACTTATCACTCAGGACCTAAAGTCTTTTGATAATCAGTGTTCCATGTGGCTGATGAAGTTCTCTACTGGAAAACGTTCTGCAGTAACATATAAATGCCCTGCGTCCCTGGCTATCTCTTCATAAATGGCATGCTCATTTCAGTATCACACAATTAACGACTCAGTGCTACAGTACTCCTCCCCCTTGGACCTCCATGGGCGTTCACTATAAACCACCTCGGTTCTTCATCTAGCGTAATCTCCAGGGCCCGATGCAAGATGCTTAGTCTTGAACAGCTGTGGCCCCACCGGGTAAAATTAAAATACTGTATTTCTCTTTATTCTTCTACAAACGTTACATATGACGCTGCTATTACCCCTTTATTCACATCGTAGTAGATACCAATCAGTAAAAATACCCCTGACTCGCTTATCGATCAGGGCTGAATTTTTGGCAGCTGCTCACTCTCACCTGTGGATCAAACTCTCTAGTTTCCTGCGGTCATGCCAAAATTTAGCCCAGTTCGAAGCAGTTACTAGGTGTTTTAATCTTAATTAACCTAATACAATCTAACATTGGACTAAACCAGGCTTTCCAACGTGGCTTAGAATTCTAGTTCATAACTGAGGCTTTACTGAGCTCACCACCTGGAATTCCCGGAATTCAGCCTAACATTTCGTTATCCCACTTTCTCGCACATCCATGATGCTACATTCTTTACCTCCTCTTCTCCCCATAGTGAGTGTACCCCATTACGGTTGACATAGGCGACTAACCATTGAACCGTTCCCAAAGTGAGTTGACTAAAGTGTCAGCAAATTTGATGATGGGTCAATGCTCACATTGACCAGTCTTGATTTTTAAACGCCATCAGTCTGTTTACTCCACCCTTCTCATGTCATCTTGTCCTCTTCAACCGATTAGCGGCGCTAAATGGCTCGTTCTTGGTAGCCACAAAACTACTGCTATAGCTCGGGTCTTTCACTAACTTTTACGCAATAGAACCACTATGTTGCAGGTCTGCCGTCTCCGGTTTAATAATCACCACAACCCAAGTTATCTCCCGAGCCATACTACTCTCTTTTATGTTACAGGTCCTATATCCAGGATCGACGCGCTGGTATTGGTCCTTCACACCAAGGGGGAACCCAAAATCTACCGGCTCCCCACTCCTGCTTGAACTCTTCCGTCTAGATTTGGCGCTTGATTACTGGTTCGTTAAACCGAAACTAAGATGATGATCACCTTGGATACCCCTACACAGATGGATCTGAACGACTGGGCAAAACCACGGTGGCTACTGCTGATGGGATGACCTGCGCACCCCCTCGAATTCCCAACCCTTACTGCTGGTTGAGATCGAAAACCGGGACAAAAATGACAGCATAGAAGACAATCTTGACTAGTGAATTTAAGAACTGTTTTTAATTCTTAAGCAAATATTTTCTGCTCCATCGTACCTTTTATTCCAGATTGCTGCCGGCCGCATATGAATGCGTCCCGCAGTCTTAAGAGCCCCTTATTTCCTCTGAGCAAGCAGCTTCATCAACTCTCATTTCTCAAATTATTTGGCATTTTCCTGACTGCATTTATCCGCTTTCTTCAGCCTTTTATCAGCCCTTTATTGTTGGCAAACGTGGTTTTCTTATCCACCTCGCATAAAGTTCCCCTTAGTTTTGACTAACTTCCATCCAGTTGTCATATTCATGTTGCTCTTCATCTCCTCAGCGCAACGGTTTTCCGTTCAATAGGTGACGCTGCCCTCTTTTGGGGACTCTGACCATACCTCCCCATCCGCCACTGTGTCCCGGTCATGTTTCGGGCTAGTTATAGGGATATTTTGTGTATTTAAACACAAAATGATTCCCAGTCCGCTGCTCAAAGAATGGTTCCGGGAAACCTTACGTAATCTTTTGATACGGGTTCTTCAGTTTTTATTTCTGGCTGGCATGCTTTTGCTTTGCGGAATATGCTTGTGCCTTCCAGTATAATCCCTGAGTAATCCAGGTTTGCACACATCCTTTCATTCCCTCGGATTTCCGCTTTTCACGCTTCTCCCGCACCGGCGCTCCACAAATTTGATCTTGCCTTATGCATGCCTTCAGCAAACGAGAAACATGCGTAATTACTACCATTGCTAATGAATGCTGTCATTTAGGCTTTGCCAAGGCCTTCAACAGAGTTTCACTTGCTCTATTTTTCTATTTGGTTAAAGTTTACGGTAACTTTAATAGCACGCCAAGAAGTCCATGCAGTTTCCTTAGCAGTGAAACCTTCGAGAAGAAAGGAGGAAGTGAGCTCTCAGACCCGCGGGTCAATACCACTAAGGTATCCGACCGTTCGGTACTAGACCTTCTCCCGGCTTTGGTGCACATTAGTGACCTACCTTAAGCTCTCCTCGTTAGCATTGCGATGCATGCAGAGGGCACTATCCTCTACAGCTCCATTGCGGGGCTGTAGGAGGCAGCTGCCGGTGAAGCCAGGCAAGATTTTAAATAATTTTTCCAATTGACAAGTTCTCAGCAATTGAGGGAATCTTTATTTGGCCCCTCCTAGAATGCTGGGGCCAGAATGCCCTCAAAGTACTAGTTCGAGAACGGAAAGCAATAAACGGGACTCAAAAAGCCTCCACGGAAATATTTTGGAGACTCACCTACCCGTCTCACTTTATCAAAATCTCAAAGTTCAGTCCTCACTCTCCTGGTCCAAGAATGCATTCTTCGGATGTTTTTTTTCAGCCAAGCACGGCCTCGTCCTTCCGAGGAGCTAGTTTAAGCGCAGTTTCCGTGGTCTCTTACGGGTTGTTCAAGCATGCTTCGCTATCACACCCAACCTTTTCCTCCCCAGGCTGTCTTTCTTTGCACCGGCCGAGGATGTTGGTTGTCAGTGTTCTAACCATGTGGCAACTATCTCAAATAGTGGTGAGAGTTTGGGGCAGGCAAACGCAACTCGAGAAGACCATTGGAACAACTGGTCCTACAATGCGCTACAGCAGATCAAGTGGAAGAGCACTCTCATCTCGGTCCTTCTTTCTCAGCCCAGAGGACGCATCAGAAGTGTTTTCCAACCCATACCTCGGATGTCCTAACAGCCAGTTGCTTTACCCGCAACACATCGAATTAGAATGCGCCCCCTGGGGAACTCAAAGCCTTAGCGAATAAACCCATTTTAAGGATAAACTGGATATTCTTCTGGGCCTAACAAAACTACTACAATGAGACTTCTTGCTAAGCCAACATAAAACAATGTCGTTTAAATAGAAAAACTTTTTATTTCCAGGTCAACACATTGCTACCCGTCTAGTTTTGCAGTCACTTTTGTGATCCTTTCAAATGCCATACTCTGGAAACCGCTCATCCCCCCTCAGTTTTTTTGGTCTCAGCTTGTTTCTCCTGACTCGAAGGAAGGCTTACAGTTCCACGGCATAGACGGGTATTTGGTCTCGAACCTGCGTAATACTACAAGTATTCAAGGCAACAATGTGACTTGTACCCTATAATATATATTGGCGGCGAGGCTACTTAGCTGGCTCTTTTAACCTAATAACTTTCCTAAGCCTAATCCTTTCGTTACGGAAATAATAAAACGCCTAATTCGTAGGGAGTGTTTAGGTTTTTTAACTGTGTTTTCACATTTAGAAGATAATTCTGTTGGCGAGCCCTCCGCTTCCCTGGTGGACTTCCCCTTCTGGCACTTCGTTTAAACCCATAGAGGTTGGTGTAAGCAGACAGCAGTAGAAACATTTTAAACTCAAACGACAGATTTGCGACATGACAAGGCATGGAAGGCGACAGTTTTCGACTGCTACCTGTTTCTGCGCTTCACAGGCTAAACGAACCTTAAAACAAATCAACGGCTTCCACCTCAAAGCTACCACCGTCGACCTAGCTTCAGTCGGAAACTACCCGGTGCAGCCCAAAGGATACCCCAGAGGATTCGTTTCCAAACAAAGTGGCTGGGTTCTCCAAAGCCAAGCCGGCCCAGACGGAGAACGAGGCAACACTGAATCAAAACTGCTTGGGAATCCCTGCGTAAACTTCTTTTAGATGCCTGCGAAGCAAAGTGCACCATGATTCCTTTCTGAGATTTACACTTGTGCAGGTATACCCTGTATGTCAGCAAATTTCGGTATAAAGCTTTGTTTGAAATGTACCAATATCCCAACTAAGATGGGAAAAGCCTTGAGTCCAGATAACAAATACCCATAACAAGAGGAAAACCTTTGCGTACAAGACCAGGTTTCGTTAGATGAGAAGACGAAAATAGGGCCGACGTAATTCCAGCCGCATGTGTTTGGGTCCGGAGAGTTAACACATATCAGGCCGCAGCTTGTGCCCAGGAAATGAGTGGGAAGTTGCGTGTTTGGTGACCGCAAGCTAATGTGCGTATACCTAAACAAAAACAGCCGGGAAGTGATTAACGTACGACAGAGATACCCTGTTGGAGGACCATCCTCAAGAAGGGGTTTGACAATGCAAGTAGAAGGAACGGCGTTTTGAAGGTGCTTGTTTGTCTTGGAAAGCAAATAACAGGGCGAATGTCAAATGGGAAATGAAGTCCCAAGGGAAACAAACAGCCATAACGATTAACGGGACAGTGACTGACATTCGAAGTAAAACACTGAAGAGCTGCCATTGCCAGCTTTCTAACACCCGAACCCCTTAGCTTTGAAGAGAGGAGGTTTCCGGTGCCTACGGCAATGAGGTTGGCGGATGAGTTATTCTAAACCACTTTAGTGGACAAAGACGCAATGTCGTCTCTGGTCTTTTGGACTACTGATATATCAGTTTCACGGTTCCTTTACGTTCCTCCAATGGTTTTACCTCTGAAGGGTGTTATACAGCAGAAGTGCAGAAGGCTTCATATGAAAAAACTTTTAGTTTTGCCATTTTCCCAGCCTGACCCTTTTCTCTTCAAAATAAACTATAGTATGCGCACAAAAAGACCAAAAAATGTACACAGCTTCGGCCCTCCACGCAGGAATTTGTATAACTCGGACCAGGCCGTATTTGTCCCCCGGAGGGGCTGCCGCCGTTAACTGTGCAGGCACCTGTTTATGCGGTGTCACGTTGGTAGTTTGCGCAGTTGGCCCGTATAACCGCGTTGTGCTTCGTCCCTCCGGTAAACTTGGCTTGAGATGTCCCATGGCGACGGTGCACTTCTCACCACCCAGTCCACCACGAAAGTTCAATCTTAGCAGCTGATATTTGCGCGAGTTAACGGGGCACGTACTTTTGTTCGGGGAAATACGCAAGTGCAAACTTTACGGCTTGGACACACAGACATGCCGCAGTTTGTTCGCAGGCCGAAGGCAGCTAAACTTAGGCATGCGATGCGTTAACCTGGCATGATAATCAGGTTGATCTAAACAAATTACCAGCCTTGAGGCTGTCTCGTCTTTAGATAAACAGCGTTTTAGCCGAATGTGAGTTCGGCTACAATAGCCTAAACATCCGTTTGCGGGGCGCTAGAGGAACACAGAAAGACTGGTGGTAGTGTTGCAAACCAATGAGGTTCATCAATGGCCGACGGAGATTTCTTCAGCCGTTAGTGACAGCGTTCTAACATTCCATCATCTGCCGGGTGACAGGCTGTGTTATGGATCCGCTGGTGCCCAGATTTTGAAAAAGACTGCTGGAAACACCCTAGAGAGGTGAACCACGATCGGTACTAAGGCTGTACACCCGAATGTGGCTACCTGGTGCTCTAGAAAGGACTGGCCTACGGTTTGGCTAATGGCGTTTTGCGGGTGTGTCGCCACCAGGTATTTGTTGAAACAATCTGCACGAATGAGCAAATAAACGCGGCCCTCGATTTGAGGCAATAGACTTACTAATTCTATATGGACGGGGAAGTATGCACCTAGAAGATGGTCCAGAGGGCTTTCAGTGTGCCTGTGCGCCTTGAATCTTCGACAGTGAATACAGTTGTCAGTCCAGGTTGTGACGTCGCAGTCCACATTGCATAAGACCTAATGGTCGGCAATGAGCTAAGTAGAAGCCTTCATGCCTGGGTACAGGAGACTGTGTACACTGTTGAACGTGGGCAGCCTAAAACCTTGTGAGATGATAAGTCTGAGGTGCCCTCTAAACCTGTCATACGCCATCTGCCCTTACGTAGGAGGGAGTGAAACTAACTGTAACCTTGGTAAACTGTTTCACATCAAATTTTCTATCTGCGAGTGAATTTTTCTGGGTTAAGTTTTCTTTGGGACTGATATGTCCTGTATTCTGAAGTTCTAAAAGGTGTGCCAAGGATAAAGCGCCATTAACCGAGTAGTGAAACGTGGGATGTGACGTACTGGCAAACTGAGTGATGCAATCAACGTGGTGAGATTCTTCGGGAGTGTTTCGGTCCGCTTTAGCATGAAAGCTATGAGGAATTGGTTTGTGATCGGCGTACGCCGAGAAACCGTGCCTTCTTGGATATGTGAAGTGGTCAGGTAGATTGTCAGGACCTTGCAGCCTAGGGCATTGTACCTGATCTCTCAAGGTTGTGATTTCTTTGAAAAGAAATCCACAGGCTGCCCGGTGTTAGCCAGAAGTTGCTGCGATGCGGCACCTACGACTTTATCTCAGGTGTAAGTTATTATTGATATCGTGGCCCAAGAGTTAAGTTGTCACTAGGAAGCTATTCTGCTGACCGTTTGCTTTAGCCTCACAAATGCACCACGTGCAGATGAGTGAAAGCATTTTCCTAGCATCGCCTCCAAGGAGATCTGTCAGTAGGACATCAACTAAGCGTACTGAGGTATAAATTGTTGATAAAACACCAGTAATTCGTCAGAGGGCAGGAACTCCTCAAAAGGCAGCAGCTGCTTATGGTCTTCAAACAAACTGCGTCTCTGATAAGGCTGTGATTCCTGCGGATGGAACTTTGTTATGGGGATGTTGTTCAGATGTGCAAACGCGAGACCAAAACCACCGTAAGCCATATTCATGAAAATTTAAAACTTTTGTGCCTCATTTCTTAGTCCACACGGCACAATCACATACTCCAAGAGACCAAAAGGGGTGACCACTGGTTTTAGCATTAGAAACCGGTTTCTGTTTTGTGTGGAAAAGCTAGACGTAACTTAAAATCCTCTCTACTGTTTACTCTTTTATATCGACCAAGACGAATGAGTCTTGTCCCGGATGAATTTGATCAGTGGTTCACAGCTCCGTTCGCCCAACAATGATTTCCTCACTCTCTGGATAACGTCTCGGAACCCCAAAGCAATGCCCGAATGGATGAAGAATCCGGGAAAGGAAAAAATTGCTGCACAATTTCTGCGGTACCACTCGTGAATTGAAAAATATGCAATTTATGGTCAAACTTTTGAAAATAATCCCGTAGTTGCTATTGGGCTAAGAGTAGTTATAAAGAGGACAAAAGTCAATGTAAACTAGGAAGCTTATTCAATTGACCGATTAGGAATTCCCTGTCAAGTGGTTCAAGTAAATACAAGATACTCCGCAATTTTGGTCAGTTCCATCAATTACCATCCAGAGCTTCACAACCAAAAATCAATGTCAACGTCTTGGATTGACCCAAGTAGGCAATAAAACGAACATGCACTGTAAAAAAGCAAAACGTGCTAAGACTCGGTGATCAGTGACTATACCAAATGACCTTAAATTAATCTCAGTCAGGGGGCAGGAGGTCAAAAAGCAAAGTGGTAGTAGCATTGAGCAAAAGATAAAAGACGTCCAAAATCAATGTCATTTCGAGCGGGTTTAGCAAGAGTATTCTGTTGCGGGAAAAAGATATAAAAGTAGTATCCTGTCACCTTGAATGTTACAATTGCTGTGTGTTACCTTATTTGCGGTTGTTTACTGTCTTGTTTAATCTTTCAGTTCAGGGAAAGGTAATCTTCGCAATTTAGCCAGTGGCCGAACAATTTCTTTGGAAATATATTCCATGGGGAAGCCATGGGCTCTTCGAGGGTCTGATAATCCATAGACTGAGGATATTTTGGAATTCCGCTCTTGCTACTCTGGGGCTTTTTCGGGGCCAACGCACGAGTTTTGGCGTACACTGGGGGCCGATGGTCAAGAAATGGTGAATAGCCTCCGCTGTTATTGGCAAAAAGTTGTTCAGTCTGTCCACTTTCGGAAGCTCAGGATTCTGTGTCTAAGGGTGGCCAAAATAAAACTGAAGCGTTACGTTGCGCTGGGGATTTGACTAGCATATGCGATGTATTTGTGTCTCCGATATCTCGGCGGCGAGAGCCAACTAGGGTTGACCTGCATAAGGTTACAGAGTTTTGGTGTGTCAGTGAAGTTGGTAGCCTTTACAAGCAGGCTCAAAGGTTTTGGTTAATGGTACGAGAATTACAGAGGTGTTTGTAATGGCATTCCTGAGTACCAAAAGGGCGATTGTAGTAGCAAAGCATTTTCCGTTATTTGATTCCAGGAGATAACTCTGTGTTGGTTAAGGCTCAGACTTCTCTGACGGGCGCCATTGATGGTAGTCTTGCGTCGCTCGACTCGCTGCATTAAAAATCGAACATTTTGGGACGAAGCCTGGATGTCGTCGTTTTGGTCGCTGGTATCCAGTTGAGAGTCAAAACGTTGGTTCAAATGAATCTAGTGGATGACGGGGTTAATCTCTGATAAAACTTGCGAACCAAGGGTAAATGATTGTGCTCATTCGTCTGCATCCTCAGCACAATTTTCGAAGCCCTGGCCATGTATGAACATTGTCCAAATGTCTTATCCATAGTGTGGCAAACGCTACTGCCACAGTTAACGGAGACACGCGTCGTCCGTGAATGTCAAACCAAGTAACAACCAGAATTCCCACAGAAGCTATGAGGGGGTCATGTCTTCTAACTGTATTCCTTAAAGAACATGGAGGATATATTTCTATTTGGACAGAAGCCACTTCATAATTGCGTCGGGAAGAACTTCGTGAAGGCCCATAGGTCCTAAATTATAAGATAGGTGGGTGCATTATGACATCAAAGGTCATCTTTTGGGGAACTGCTCATAACAACTTGTATTTCGACCGCTGATTCGGTATGTGTTCCAATTTCAACCAAAACTGTGGAGTCAGTAGGAACTACAAGTAGAGAACACATTCGAACAAACCATCCCAAGCAGCACAAACATCCCAACAGTAACCAAAAATTCTCCCGAATATAATCGAATCAACCCCTTTATTCCCTCCCCCCTCAAACGAAAAGAAATCGACCACCTTTAAACATGCTTGGGATACCCTCAGTTTTGACCGCAGATAAAGGGAACCGAAATTAATTCTGGTCACCTTGTGTTAATAAAACACTATACATACATAAAATTGTCACTGTCAGGGTTCACTGTTTTCGTACTGAGTCAAGCATATGATCCATTAAATGCAGTATTTCCCAGGCCCTTAATGAACAGAACATGGCAGTAGTAGTTGTCACGTAACATGTACTTCTAAATCGCTTTCATAACCATGATCCACGCATTTCAGCATTTCTAATTTTCGCTGTCAAACTGGAAAATTTATTAATCCTCCCATTTGTGATATAGGTGGTACCGTGCAGCGATATGTAACGCGGTGTAGATATCCAGACTTATAAGCATATGCATATACATAAGCATGCATGCGTACACACATTTAATCAGTCATATTTTAGCGTAGACGGGACTAAAAGATTTAAATTTAAATGAAACTTTTCTGCCTGTTCCGGTGGACTATCTACAGCCACACTGTCGTATGTTGCCTGGTGAATTCGCAACCAGCGGTATCTGCTTCCTTGTAGGACTCCGCGGCACTTTTCCTTGTATATTTTGTGCAGTAGTCTGGCTGTATTCCCTGTTTTACACAAAGCCAAAACAGTAGTGTGAAATAGCGGAGAAGCAAGCAATGATCAGCTATGAAAAGAGAGCCCTTCAATTTACGATTGGACTATTGAAGATGATTGGTATTGACTGTCTAATACACCTTCATCATTAACAGATATTGACCTTGCACTATTATGCTTCAGCTTCAGTTGCTACATTACGATGGGGAAGGTTCAGGAAAAAAATCAAACGAGAAATGGGAAGAGGTCAACTGCAAGGTACTGGTATCAGTTAATCCGGAGATGCAAATGTATGCTTGTTAGCATGAATAAAATCGCCAACAGCTGGATGCAGATTTTCGTCCAGGTGATTAACTGGAAACGGTGTAAAGATGTCGTTTAAATTAGTTGTTAGATCGAACACAAAAGTTGGTGTTTGCAGTGATAATGCTTGATTTTACGATTCGGCACAGATCGTCAAATAGTCTCTCATTCTTCTGCTTTGGCCTTGGGTCTTGGGAGCGAAGCTGGAGTCTATATATTTTTACTGGGGAGTAATCATCATTTTCACCTAATTAAATGAGTCTGTTTGCAAAATGTTTCTTAGATCCAGAAGCAAATACTAAGAACTGATTACAAGGACCATTATGCTTTGAGCAAAGAATTGAGTGGGTTTAATCAGTTACTGCTGTTTTTTCTGTTGTTGAGACGGCTGCCAGGTGAGCTTTCTTCTGTTCGATATAAATTTTTTCGCATCTTTCCCTTGGAAAGCCCAAACATCATGACAAAAACCTGGTTTGCTTCCCGATAAATTGGTGCAATCTCGAGGTCAGAATGGCTTTACATCTAATAGTTGGTCTATGTGAGAGTGGGTCGAATACAACCGAACGCGGCTCACCTTCGTGATCCGAGGGGACATATTTTGGGCTGTCTATGAAGGGATACGTGTTGTTGGATGATGACGTAAGTAGTCAATTTCAACCAATTTTGATACTGGGAAGGTTATAAGAAGTAAACTAGTTTTTGCGAAACCAAAGATTCATTCCGTTTTTTGGCAGTCAGGATGCCAATAAACACTTCATTATTACGTGAAATATGCACGTGATTTGTTTTTCTTGTTGATATTTGTTCAATCTGAGAATCAGAACAAAATCCATACAACTGAAATTCTAAATGAGAGAAATGTTTTGATGGTTACTTACTGATAACATCCTCTCAACTGTAGTTGCCCTTTGCTGTGCCCTTCAAATAAAACCAGTCGCTTTTTCTCAACTCTTCCGGTCACTCCGAATCAGGTCACGGAGAATAATTGTAAGACTGTTGAGAGAAACATTCTGTCTGTGGTGCATGGTTTTACCGATTAGTTCACTTGTGCCCTATTTCCATCATTTTTTTCGCAACTGTATACAATTTCACCAAATTCGCTTGCAATCCGGATTTAACGTACGGGTGCAAGCAAATCAGGTGGAGGAATGCTGTTATTTCTTATATATATATATATATATATATAATGTCTATGAAAACACTGCACTTGTTTTCTCAAGTCCCGTTTAGCAAACGTGGTGGAATTGCGGAATTTTAATAAACAGATAATTCACAGTACACAATCGTTCATCCAATTAAAATCACTACGTTAAAACCATCTCGAGAAAATTCTCCCTAAAGCAACCTCGATTCAGCCCACTGCATACAGACTAGGAGCTGAATATCTAAGAAAAGACCAGTTTGTTTCTTCTATATGAGTGCTGATAAAAGTAATGAACTATCCACGAAGCGGTAATATGGACTGTTCCTACTTAGCAGACTCGGTTCTACTTTTGATAGCATTTTAACATAACAACCAATGATAAGCATCAAAAGTCAGTTCGTGTCTTCATAATCGCCTTCCAGCCGTAAAATTCAGGCCAAGTTCCAATAACAGTTGCTTTTATTTGAAAGGTAGAAGTAGATACCACACTTTCTGGTAGAGAATCCGCTTGGCGTTGCCAATTGCTTATGGGTAAAGGGAACGGCCACGTATAATGGCCGGCCTGTGTCATATAGCATGTTGAAAACCCGGTCAGTGATTTTATGTTAACAACAGTAAGCTGCAAAATGGAAAAATAAAATTGCGCGGATGCCTTGGTATTCCAACGTCTATTACCTTCTAGTGAGTATTTTGGGATGATTATACTGAGGCTAGCAAACGGCAAAGATTACCTGGGGAGATCTTCATCGGATTCCATAACAGAATAAAGCAGTTATGGCACATCCGTTCCAATTAGCAGTTCTCTATCACCTCATCATCTGTGTCAATCTGTAACCAATCCTATCCTAGTATATCTCTCGTTCATTTCTTGTTGGTGGTGAATTTCAATCCCAGTATTTAATGGATACTGCCAGTATGAACTCTTTTATTTCACCAACTGCAGTATGACAGAACATTCGCGATGCAAAATTTGAAGATACTGACACCATTTCAAACGCATTGCGGGTAACACACTGCCAGTTCCAGGCATATGCAAAATCCATTCAACAAGTGCACGTTGACAATCATTCAGCTGTAACCTTGTTACTCGAATCGGGCCGTCCATACTTCGTCTCAAGTCCATGAACATTTCCAGCTCGCTTCTTCCAAGTGATTGTAAACCCTTATGCGACTTAATTTTGCATTGTTCTAACGCCACAGAAGGAAAGAAAATTCCGCCGGTTTAACCTGGATTCAAAAATCATCCTATCTTAGTTTCGGAGCCAGCCACATCATCCAAATGGGCCACGCCGATTGTTACTCGTCTCAAAGCTGATGGTAAAACCCACAGAATCTGTGGTGACTACCATGTTACTTCAAATCCAATGTTTCGTCGAAAATCGTGTACCACCGAAGAACTGGCGAATGTACTATCCATATTCAATGGATAGTGTTGTTTGCCTCGGTTAGACCTAACCAACCCTTACTCGTATATTCCTCTACAACATAATTGCTGAGTTCAGTACTATCAGCACTCATTTGATCTGCATCCTTTTAAAATTTTGCCGTTTGGACTGGGTATCCCACCTGCAATTTTTTCAATTGGTGATAAACTTAGTTATTCAGGGTCCGACTAGTATTGACAGTTGTCAAGACGACATAATAGTACACGGCCCGAGCAAACCAAATCACGAATTAAAGCCCCTTTCCATACTGCAACGTTTTTGTGAAATTAATGTCACCATTAATCCATCCAAGTGTGGTTCCGATTTGAATTCCCTTAAATTCCTTGGTTACCTAATTGACAAAGGTGAGTTTAGGCACGAGACCGATCGGTTTTCTCCCCCGCTAGCTGTACGAACCACTACGAACTTCAGCAAACTACCCTTATTAGTTAGTTCCCTACAGTATCGTCATCGATTTGCTCCAAGTGTNCTTGTTGGATTAGCTACGTGTTGGGTCCAGCCGCCATTACGGATGCTTTCAAGGAAAGGGAGCAAGTATTTTGGGGCGGAAAGCGTGGACCAGCATATGTCAGGTGCATTGAAATCTCCAGCAAGAAGCCGGGAACCTGGTAGGTCAGAAACAGCATTCAATTGTTGTGTTATCGTCAAAAAGTCATTTTGGCAAGAGCTAAGGTGGCGGTAGACGCATCCAACAAGAAGGCCTTGATTGCCCATCTTAGCTCTAACCCAGACGCAATCTTGGACTGTGTTTAGCATGGCATCCTGGCACAAAGTAGCTGGTATAGATTCTCTGACGTAGATAAGGCAGCCACCTCCACGCTGGGCTTCCCGGCTTTTCCTGAAGGAATTAGAGCCGGGAATTATTGTAGCGCTGTCAGGAGTGTGGTTATTTAGCCACGTCTCGGCGATAAGTACGAAATCAAAGTTCGACGAGAGTGTGAGAAGACGCATATATATTTAATCTTCTTCAACATGGAGCGTGCATGTAACAATAGTAGCGAAAATGTTCCTGAAGAGCCCTTTCTGCTGATGGGTGTCATGGTAATTGAAGCTCGGTTTCTTGTTTGTTGACCGTCTTGGGGAGAGTCAACTTTCTTAATTTCAACCAATTCTGTTTCATTAGGGGCTTCCTTTATCTGGAGGAGTGTTGCATCATTTGAATGGAAAATCGTCGGCCCAGGGTAACATGACTGGAAGCGGGCGATAGATGACCTGTCTGGCGAGTTTGGCATTGCTTCCGGTGGGTAGTTTACTCGTGGGCCGGGGTGATGTAATCCGTCCACGTTGCATTTCCGACGTGGTCATGTATGCCATCGCACCCTCAGTAGGGTGGGCCATTAGCGTGGAAGGGGGCAGTTTAGGGAAATAAAGGGTTTGGCAGAAAAGGCGCAGAACTGTGAAATGGGGGACTTGTTAGGGTATATGGGAGATATGGGTAATCGGGTGAGACGGAAAACCTGGTCTATAGTTCATCTGGTTTCCGGGTTTGAAATACACTTTGTTCTGTCGTCGGTTTGGTGGCATCCATCGAATTTGCTGTGGGGCTAGGTGCAGCGGGATGGAGTGGTACCTGACGGTATCCCTAGAAGGTGGCGGGGAGAGACCAGTTCGACCTAGCAGTTTTCCATGTAAGGGAAGCTGGGTAGCTGTTTTGAGGTGTGAAAGGTGAAAACCGGAGGACTTGAAGGATCTGGTTTGCCTTCGATATCTTGTTGCTTATGGAGTTCCAGGGGTTGTTGGTTTGTTTACTAAAGCGGTGCTAAAATTTGGGTCGGCTTTTGTTAGTTGTGTGATACGAGTTGCGTGTTGTGGCCTTCTGGGCGTAGACAGCACCGATAGCGTCCCTTTCGGGGCGTATTGGGTGGGTTGGGGTCTAGGGGCGAGAGGACCAATAGGACCAGCTTTAGGGCTGGCGGTTAGAGTGGGCAGACTGAATGCTCTACTCATACTGACAGCCCCATTTGCAGTTTTCCGCTGGGACTTTAAAGATGGGGTTGCAGATGACTGCATTGGGGACTTGCACCCCGAAGTCGACGGTTCAAGGTGCAATTTTTTACGCGGAGGTTGGATGGGAGGTGAGGAGAGTGACTTATCTAAGTCAATTTCTTGTTTTAGAGGGAGTTTTGGGGTTTGTGACCGTGAACAGGTGGGCTTAATGGTTTGTACTCTGGGGGAGGCAGGGGTGCTCCTTTTTTGGAGACCAAGTACCTCACGTTGGAGAGGTGTTTTATCCTCTGCAATCCTTATAGATTTGTAC
>LUCM01002373.1:0-12828 GCA_008360955.1 Fasciolopsis buskii | reverse complement strand
CATTTCCCAGTTACAGGGCTGAAAACATTTTTCGTTGCCTCGTCCATGGCGAAGTTGAACAAGAATGGGAATAAGATATCCTTGTCGAACACCACACCTTGTTTCAAATATATTTGGTAGGCCACCGTATACTCACATGCGGCCAGGTATGCAGGTACAAGGCTCGCAGCAGGGTTACGAGCTTCGTTGACAATGCCTTCTGTTGCAGAGCACTGTATAGTGCTGTCCAGTCCACCGAGCCGAACTTACCTTTAACGGCAAGAAAAAATGATCGTAGAACAGTGGTATGAGGTGCGCACTAAGTGCCGAAGAATAAATATCTAGGACCGCAGGCAAAATGGCTGCCAGATACTTTTCCTGCCAAAGTTGATCCCACTGCTCTTCTACATTGCCGCCCCTTTGAGATTTTAGTTCCTCAGATTGTTTTGTTCATAGCTGTTGCAAACAGCCGAATCAGACAGACGTTCGGCTGCCAATTTAGTTTGTAGCCTCCGTCGATGGCCATTGAGCTGCATCAAAAATCCCAATAAAACTAGCTCATGGTCGGATTCGACTTACGTGATCAAGTATCATCTACAATTCTGGACACATGCGCGCCAACGGTGGCTTGCTGCGACTTGGTCAGTCTGACGCAGACTGTCCGTCGAGTCAGAGCACCATGTCGCCGTGTGACGCGAACTGTGTCGTAAATTTGTACTCTATAGGAAAACGTTGGAGGAGCTTCTCCCCGTTGTCTGTTCGCTGAGCAGGCAAGGCGCACCGCCTACCTAGTGAAGCTTCCCATGCACTCAGTTTTCCGAATTCTGCATTAAAAAACCTTCCACTACTACAGTGTCAGAACGTTTGCTCTTCCGAAAAAGAGTGACGAGGTTATCGCAAAATTCGTCTTTCACCATGTCAGCGCCGCAGTCTGTCGGAGCATATGTCGAGATGACAGCTATTCTACGCTTTACACTACTATCCTTCCGGACGCCGACTGATCCCTGCATTCTCATGGTGCACAAGTGGCTGCTACCTAGGACCCAGTCCGAAGGGGTTGCTTCAGCCTTATCACTCAAGACCATTCCTACACCGCCTTGACCCACAGCCTGAGCTACTTCGTCTCCTGAAGTGCGAAGAAAATATCTGGGCGAGACATTTGGTGCAGTCAGTTGAACTACTCTACTCGAATCCTGAATTCGTGTTTCACTCACGCAGCAAACATAAATTGAAAATGAGTCCAGTGTCATAGGTAAATGCGCTTGTTGGTCAGCCTGCATCAAAGTGCTCACATTGAAGGAACCCAGATTCAGAGGCTGACGAGGCTTGAGAAAATGTGGGCTAACTGACTGGAAACTATCTACTATACTATCTGATAACAAACCGTTGCGAGTATCGGGCGCGTTACTATTGGGGTCTCTGGACGGTTGCGTACTTATCACTACCCACCCCTTTTCGGTGCAATGTGCAGCTCGGTTCTGGTTATCCTGCGCGACGACCGATGCAGTATGTAGTTATTTGAGGACGTGTAACGTCATGGTGATTAATGCACGGATATTGCTAGGGATTCAAGACGGCAGTCAGAAGAACGATTAGGGTTCTCGACAAAAACAATTAGCTCATACAAGGACCCGACTACAAGGCAGTGGAGTAGGACCGAGTGGAAACCCATCTACTTGGGTCAATTATTCTTTCACTCATTTTTCCGACCGAGTTGCCAGCTCAGACCAACTCTCGACTTGGAGGACCAGGGGACTTCTTCCACAAGCCTCCACCCATCGACCTTCCAGGCACGATTGTACCTTCAGCTTGAAACAAGCCATCTTTTATAGTTTGTTGGATCATTGAGGCAAGCAAGCCGTAACACCACGCCAAGGTTTAGTTTCGTTTTGATTGATGTAGATTGATAAATGTATACGGAGCATTGATGTCATCATTAGCACAATTAAACATTTGGTACGCAAATAAAATATCAGTTAAATGCAGCTGAGTACAATAAGTTTACGCACACTTTCTGTTCATTTCAGAATATGGAAGAACTGCATCCGACCGCTCCTTCATCAGCGGACTAAATCAATCCACGCATCCGCCCAGCATTTTGTGTGTCGAATTTATATTTTTTATACATTTCCGAACATCATCTTTGGTCTTATTTTGTTTCGCTGCAGACCATTGCGTTAGGAAAAACAGTTGGTTATACAGATCAAAGGAAGGAGAATATAGGCATCGTTAACTCGCATTCAGCTTTACAATGAGCGTCATAGGATTTCTTCGTGTGGGCGTTTAGTTTGTGATCTTAGTAAGTTTTTATTGGGAAATTTTGTGTGGCGACATTTGCGAAATGCTCTCCGGGGTGCTTTCTGGCGTTTTTGCAAAACAGTCTCCGAAATGACCCCCGGCTGTAGCAGTGCCTGCTTTGGGGTCCGTTTTGAAGCATGTGAGGGATCCGTTTTGAGACTGCTTCCAGGCTTTCGGGGGGCCCTTGGGCTGAGTGGGTATTCGAGCACTTCAGAACAACTATGTGGAGACGAAGAAAGGAAGCGACGAAGGTACAACTAATACACTCAGAGGACTAAGAACAATAGACCGGAGGTCTGTGTGTTACCCTTCTAAAGCTTATCGCTGTTTACGACAAACAGGCAGTAGTACATCGCCGATGGACTCTGACTTAAGCTGTGCAGCTATGGTGAATGCAACTGTGCCACGTGCCGAAGAGATGTCGGATATATAGGGAAACTTTGAAGAGCAAAACAATCCCCTGTATGGCACTCATTCACTTTAGTGACTAGGAAATGAATGAAAAACTGAATGTGTTGTCGCACCAACTAGCAGCACATGGTTCCTGCCTAAATTAGCCAGCACATGAAATCGGTAAAGTATATATTAAGTATAGAAACCCTGGCCCAAACAGAAAGTGATACGACAGACGTTAACGGTCAGGTATACTTCCGGATTACAGTTTTGCTGTGAATGTACCTGATTCCTGCGATGTTCGCACTTTCTGTTAAGCAAACATATCCAATCGCTTCGGGTGCAAATTCCCGTGGGTCTGTAGGAACTTTATTGACGCAAAATAATCCGCGTCTTCCGAGCACATACAACTTCTGCCTTGCTTAGGACCCGTGGTTGCCAAATGAGCATTCCGTTATATACGATGCGGCAACGCAGTACCAAATCCCTAAAGATGCACAGGAAGAAAAAGTAAAAAATTATTTACAGGAACACAAATGCGTTTGCACTTGTTTCTCTGTCTTGTTTCATTTGTTTTCTTACGCATTTTCCATGAATTTTTGGAGTATGGCGGCCGTGTTCTAGAACGAGAAATACGTCAAATACCATGGATACTTAATTTGAGAGATTCTTTATTTTGTGACTCGCCAAAAACTTAGGGTGAACTGGTCGAAAAAGCAACCAAACGGTGCGTGGAGGCTTTTTGCGCGTTCATCCCAGCACGATGCATGAACTCTATTTTGGAGTGCTCTTTGGGAGTTGCGAGAATGGGATGCTTAAAAAGATGTACGTGAGTCATGTGAAAGCAGATTAAACACTATTATTCTGTGAGTTTCCAGGGGTATTTAGCAAGATCGGCCAGGCTAGGAGAATCTAAAAGGCCGCGAAATGGTTTAATGGCCGTCCTCTGAATTCCTTGGAGTACACCGCCATGTCTGTCCAGAAATGACCGTTCAGTCTGGTTGCCGTAGTCGGTCATATGCTAAATGTAAGCGCCCTAAGGAACCTGGGGATACCCAACTGGGGTGAATAGAGGTTTGTATTAACGTGTTAAGGAGGTGGACAGCGTTTTTGCCGGCCAACTGTTAATGGTGGGAGAAATATAACACCTTAATTACCTAGGAACTCTAGATTTTATGCTGCTGAATATTGTGGATCTGGGTTTTTCTCGTAGTTTAAAACCGTCTGACCAGAACATGCTTACAAACTTGTCGTGTCTGAGCGGTCGATGGATCAGTGCATCACGTGATCCTTTGCCGAATGCAGGATTGGAGCGTTGGTACCCCAGATGATGCCATCCATGGCATACATAATAACGTTCCCTCTGATGCTAAAAGAAGGGTTGTTTCTGTAACTGAGGCATAAAAGGGAACCAAAGACTGACTCCCGAGGCGCTCCGTTAGGGATTGGGGATTGAATGACCCGTTTGACAGTGAGGGACCAGTCTATTACAAAACTGAAGCTGAATTATTAACTGACCAAAACTACTTTAGGACCCAACTATTTTCTGATAAGGGCTATTTCGGCTCTATGGTCTACGAACTGCTCACGGCTGTTCGTTGGTTTCGCCCATATCCAATTTATCTACCGGGGGAATTCGGTTTACTAAAGCTCTAGAATCTGATAAAAGACGCTCTGCTGTCCCACCCCGTTCTTCTCTTATCGAGCACACTGGAGCCACGCATTTCTCTGTTTCAGGAAGAGGTTATTGTATTGTTAAAAAAAACTAGAAAATCCAGTCCTATAACAAAACCCGTTGATATAACAGCTCAACAATTTTGTTTGAAGACCTAAGGTTAGGCTCAATTTAGTTTCACTTTGGACAGAATAAGCATAAACCAAAAAGTTGATTCAGAATCCTAAATTTCCATAGTAGTTTTTATTAAAAACTGCCTATCTCTAGAACCCCTATTGCATTTTTGGGGTCTTGGCGAAACGTTGGCGAAAAACCTTTTAGACTTTTTGTGTTATTCTCTAGATAAAACGCAGATCCACCTCAATGCAACTTTCGCAAGCCGAACTTAACATTTCGGGTAAAGGAGCCTCCTTCCCGTCAAATTAATGTTGAGTGCCCTTACTTTCGGAAACTATGCCTTCCCACATATGCGTCATACATCGGTTGTTACGATATAACATAAATATTGGGAAACCTTGAGACATTTGTTTAAATATTGCGAGGAAATTAACTAGATTCGAAGTTCCGACGAATCCTGACGTGTCAGATGAGGCCCTTTGCTCCCACCAAACTAAAATAAGTCTATGTCACCTACCGGCTTGGAGAAAAACCTGCTGATAAAGTAAAAACTTGCAAGTAGAATTCCACCGAAGGGGAATAAATGAACAAACCTCAGCAAATCAACTGCTTTTAGCATGTTCGCCGTTGAAACTGTGCGACCACTTTGGTTGATTTTGGGTTATTATTAAAGGATATGGGACCCACCCACACGCTGTGTGAGAACATTGAATCTAGGTCGATATTCCCGTGGATTTTGACGTGGTTTAGTAAATTTTGTTAGTTGTGATGGCGTGGACTTATGTGGTGTACGACCTGTGTTGTGAGAGGGAGATTACTGGAAAACGACGTCAGAGTAGGAGCGTGACACGATAAATGAGCCAAATTGAGTTTCATGTCGTGGGCCGTGCAGCATACAAGCGCACTCTCAGCCGCAGTCTTCGGATCATTTGTACGGGCCAGAGTTGTCGCATTATCAGCCTTAGAGAAACGTGAAAATCGATAGCACTCGCGGTGCTTTGTTTCCGCCCAAACTTTGTCCGGATTACAGTGAATGGAAGCTTCTACGGGTGTGACAAGTCTGGGAGAGCCCTGTCCGATTTCACAGTGGGTAAAATTGACTTCTACTTGGTGATTTCTAATGGTTGATAGGTTGGACAGGCAAATGGAGGACGAAGGGACGCCATGCGCCACATGAACTCCGTAAGGGACTTCATTTTAGAAGCGGCTCAGGCAAGAATTCGGAAGACACTGGAAGCAGGTCAAGCATGTCATTTGTATATACTTAGTCAACAGCACACGGTAAAAATTGTTTTAACGCCGAGGCCACTGTTTCAATATGCGTTGGAAATTGAGCAAATTGCTTTTTCGGGGAAGCTGAATGAACAAGATTATTGCAGGCTCAGATCTTTTACACACTGGAAAAGTAGTACCTACACTCTGCTTATGTTATGTCTGCCTAAGGGAAGTGAAATTGTTAAAGGAAGAGCAGGTATAGGCTTCTGCCGGTCTTGAAGAAGCACTTTGCATTTTGAAGGTGCAACTAGCGTACCGTACTTAGAGACCTGAATCGTCAAGCTTTCCAACGCGCGTTGAATCACCTGTGCATTGTCACTCAGTAAGAGAACATCATCGGCTACTGCAAGTCAAATCTCTGACCCCTGAGAGGAGTTCAATTCCACCATCTAATAGAGCATATAAAGCGTTGTGTAGAAAATTCTGTAAGACAAAGATGGAAGGAAATGTGGATAAAGTGCAGCCTTGCCCTACTCCATTGGAGACGCTTAGGTTCGTCGAAAGCCGGCCATGGGCTCTAACCCGATACGATTTATGGTGATACAAATTTATGAAGTCCAGAACATACGTTGCAAGTGCTCCGTTTTGCAGCAGGCGGTAATGTAGTTCAGACCCATCAGTAGATCCAAGGAATGGCGCATGTTCCGGGGCACAACTCCCTTGGTCTCCGGAAGTTGCAGGGATGACCTGGAGCCTGTCATTTACTTGAAACGCTCTTGAAATTCCGTATATTCGAGGGAAAACTTGAAATCGTCTGACAGATTACATTCGCGCCATTTCAAATGGAGCAAGGAAACGCCCACGGAGGCCCGACAGCTGATGGCGTCCTTAGACGGAGATGAAACTCGAAGTATTCTGCACAGCGTACAAGATGGTTATGCGAACCGTCAGTCCAAAAGAACGCGTTGCTTTTACATGGGACATTTTTACTGGCAGCTCGGATAAGGTGAAACAGCCAGCGGGACGTCCCCATGGCTGCAAATTTTTAAAAGTTGCGGCTCGTCGGTACCGTCAGGATTCGCAATCTTTGGAGAAGCTTGCACTGAGTTCACGTCTCTTTTGGAGAGTGTTTCATTATATTCGCTTCCAGCTGAGATGGACTGGCGTGCATCAAGTAGACGCAGGACCTCAGCAGACATCCGCTGCATCACGACTCGACTATTCAGGTCACGACTCATCAAGTCAGCATAACCCAAGGCATTCCTGATAAGCGATTTGTGATCAATGATGTTTTGAGGTGGGTAAAATCCTAGCATTTCAGCCAGTGGGCCTCAAAAATTGATGTGAGTCGGATCAGATAGCTTGCGACAATCTTACAATTGGTGCTTCGTTTGCGTTGAGCACCCCAAATTGCGTGGAAAACTTAGTATATGGTGACGAGTGGTCGAAGTGAAGATAAGTGCTTCAGTAAAACTGGCAGTCTGGCAAACGGTCTTGCCATCTCTAACTATTAGCAATGTGACCGATTTAGGTCCACCACTGACTCGAACAAGCCGGACGCCAGGTTGCGTACCGGCGATTGGAATGTCTGAAGCTCGTACTAGTGAGAATCAATTGATAGTCTGCGCACAAAGCTGACAATCGTTCCTCGTTTTCAAAACGACAGGAATGGTGACAAATGACACTTAAATGCGCCTTATCCGAGGACGTCCGTCCTACTCTAACATCCATTTCCCCTTCCCCTTTTTGCGTAAGAGATCCTGCGGCTTTTGATAGAAAGGACCCTTGACCGCATCTGGGCTGCAATTCGTTGGTGCACATTTTAAGACAACAAAATGTCCCGTCTACCAAGGCGATGTTTTTTACGTTGCGCGAACTCATGTGCTTCCCTGTGCACAGCCAGCTGTCGACTAGGATCCACTCAAGTAGTGCTCCCACAGCCTCCTCATTGAGAGATGCACTAACATCAGCAACGTTAGAGGCTACGGTCCCGGGGTCCCCAGAAAGGGGCAGATGAATCTCCGGGGAAGGATAAGATGGGTATGTTGACCGGATAACGGGGTTAGAGCCTTGACTACGAGCTTATTATATACACCACACATCGATGGCTAAGATCTCGGGTGCAGGCTGTTGACCAATAAGCACCAGCGTTCGCGCATCTAAGTTGGCCAGTTTGAATCGGGTTCCGTAGGACTTAGCTGCATTCCAAAGACGAAAGAGAGACAACAGTAGCATAATTTAATCTATTGGCACTTTTTCCGGCATGACCGATTGCAGAACCCGAAGAATGTGAAAGAATACTGCAGCGAGGGGTGGAATAACGTTAATTATTGCAAGGCCAAATAGGTGCATACAGTGGAAGGTAGCAAATGCAGCAAAATATATTCGTTCGTCAATGAGCTGCATTCATGATTTTGTGCGTTGTGTGCTATTGCTCTACTCGTTAGTCCGGTCCAGAGTTGGGCTTTCTATCTAAGGATATATCTGTTGTGCGTCCGAGTGTTTTCTGCAGGACAGCCGAGTGGACTCATACGAGTCGGTGATGAGTTACTCTACTCAAGTGATTTACATGTAAGTCCACGCGTTTTTAGTAGAAAACAAGCTTGGCTGAAATATTAAGGTCCCTTTTAATCTGCGTTTTGTTACGCCGCTGGTGGTAATACTGTTTGTGAGCAGTCATTGTGGTAAGAAGTTTTACGCCCGAAATTGAAATTGAGATAACTTATAGGAACAACGATAACAGCGATAAAACCCCGGAACTAGCGGAATATTTAAATTTGCGCTATGAGAGAAACTGCCCCACGATGTCCAAAATATGCATTAGAAGCGAAATGCGCGCAATGACTTCGAAGAGCCGAAAATCCAGATTGAGCTATGGATACGGAATTAGATTTCTATGGAAAAGCAAGCATGAGACAAAAAAGAAATTCAGAAATCTGATTCCACTGGCATACACAATGTTCCATAGGGTAAAATAGGTAGTTCCAATACTGACCAGCACTAAACGGGTTACCGTGGAAGCACAGGGGGAGTGAGCAGACTAAAGGGAACAGTTATAACTGAGTTGAAGTGTTTGCACAATCCAGCCAGGCCTTTCTTTGTCAGAAGACATTGTGTTGCATTCCCGAAAGGAAATCGTGATATACATCGGTATTTCCAGTTTGGTCGGAACTTTCTTCGTTTTTAGTAAAAACAAGGATCCATCCTGTCGCTAGCTTCCGAACATGGGCCGAACAGTTCTTTGTTATTCTGCCGTTTTTGGAAGAGGTCATTTGAAAGTGCTGTAAAACACGCATGTTGTCCTGATGGAGATACATGACGGGGGAAGACAGGAAAAATATCCGAATCGTGCAGCTCTACCAAAACAACTAGAAGCTTTCTTCGTGTAGTTTATAACTATCACTAAACGGGCGGTAATCCATCACCATCAAGACATCAAGAAACCATTGGCCGGAAGATGACAGTTTATATGCTACCGTGGATAGCGAGATGCACCGAAATGCCTAGGCCACAAATTTCAGAGTTGGGAGCCTCTTTAGCATATAGTTTCAAAGGGAGAATAAATACTGCTCTATTCTGCAGCTTCGTGGATTTTTGTAAACTTGTTTCCTCCCTTGCATTTGGTCCAAGAGTCAAAGGAACGAATGCGAAGTGCAACCTGCTCATAGTTTTGCTCTACTTCACGATAAAATTTGATCATGAGATTTGATTCTGTAAGGTCAACGGTAACACAGTAGGCCCTGTCTCATTGGCCACCAACAGGTCTCGGCAAGACTGATTTAAGAGGATGAATCAACGAAGTTACTGGTTTGTTTATAAAAAGCGAATAAATTAATCTTGGGTCGACAAACACACAGGGGGTTCAGTTGGAAAAGTTTTCACCGTAGGCGATAGGGGAAGGAAGAAGACTTACCTGGTTGATGTTTCGCAAACAAACGTTTAATATCAGTGATAGCAACTGCGGTCAAGATCGCCAGATTTCAGATAACGAAAACGCCAAATTCTTGGGGGGGTCTAAGGCAGGTCGTGTAGCCAGAAGCTTGCTGCATTTTAATTTGAATCAGCGAGAGAGCAGATTAATCAATTGCTTGACTCTTACCATTTCATGAAAATCATAGTCAGAGAAACTAGGCGAGGGGAATTAGTGTAATACAAGATCTGTCATTGAACAGTTGATAGGGAATGGATGATTGTCTAGGGTAAAACGGCCAGGAGGTTGGAGCAACGTGGATGGGAGTACAGTGCCTTTGGCGATAGAATTTTGTATCGGCCAATATGAGCACTATCGGAGGAATTCAGGTCACCTTTTATGCTGCGTGTGGATAGGCAAGTCTGGAGGATCTAATCCGTGGAATATCTTGATAGCGTTGGCAATGGGCAATGAGGTGCCGCGGTGTATGAGGGCAAATGTGTTGTTTATTTGGGCGTAAAACAAAAAAGCCCTGGAACGCTACCGTCAATATAACCACCGGTTAATTGTTGCATAGTTGATGGATGAACGGCGATCTCAAATGTCCGAAAGCTACCTGTGTTATGAGACAACTGAAATGGGCGAGTACCTGTGATTCCAAAGCAGCAAATTTTGAAGATGAGAAGTTTGTGCTACTTGCGGTTAAAAGCCCGCGTCTTATTAAGTTAGACCACAGCTGCTGGTCTGACGTTGTCGGGGTACGAAATAAGCGGAACGGAGGATCGGCTGATGAGATGTGCTTCATTGACTGCTGATGGGATGTGATACAGACGTCAATATGGTGCCCTGGCAGTGTGAGCGTTGTTCCGGAGATTCAACAAGGCAGAAGGTTTGCTAGCCCGCCACGGCATCTCTTGATAAGATTTCGCTTTATACTTCAATGTTAGAATTATTACGTAAGGTCTGTGAGAAGCAACACATCCACATCGCAACTTACACGTAGTGGCGTTTGGAATACGTAGCTTGAACTTTTCAAACTTTCATTTGAATCATTTAGTGCGTTGTTTTACGTTTTTTCCTTTTAATTTCTGGGCAAGACACTTTAAATGACACGTCATGATCTGCCGCCAATTATGAGAAACTCTTCATGTATAAACTACCTATTTCGTCAGAAATCATTACTGCAATTAGCTTGGGCTCCTTGGATGACAGCGTCAGGACCTGGCACCTGGTGCCTTATAAATCCGCTTGGAGATTGCAAAGATACAAGACATAATCATGTGGTCACTGCCAGGTAGGTGGCCCATGGATTTGGCTTACATGACGGATAGTCCAAAGGTATAGGTTAGGCCCAGCTTTCAATTCCTAGTCCTTGACGATATTACGCATTGGACACAACGGCCGGAATGGAAACGTGAGACAAAACGCACTATATGGCTTAGGCTGCAGATTTGATTGGTGTCTGCCGGATTGCATTTGAGTGAGACCGTTGAGAGCTTTCGTGGTGAGGCGAAGATGGCGGATTTAGTGGTGTGAGGCCTGGTGAATACTGCCGACAAATAGTGGGAATTCGTGAAGTGGAGTGACTAGCCACGTGAACACGGCTGTGCACTCAGGAGTGAAGTCTGACAGGAAGTACGGGAATGTCCTCGGCAAAGTAAATGAGGTTGCTTCCGTTTCGGCCATTTCTGCCCTTTCTGTTACCAGAGGGATCTAAAGGCAAGACCTAATTTCCAAAACGACTATGTCGTGGTTGCTGGATCTCCTAGTTGTTCTTGCAGTGTTGAATATTTTAACAGTCGTACGGGCATTCAGCGAGGCGAAGGATATGTGGATTGCATTATAATGCTGAGGTTGGGAGGTGCCCTCTTTGCTGGCGAGTTTGTGCACAGGTGATTAAGTTGTAGACTACGGTACTGCACCATCGTCCAATCTGGGGGGCTCGACATGGATTCTATAACGAGATTGCCTATGCAGGGGACTGTAGAAGGATAGGGAGCGCCGAGAAAATGATGTCAATTGTATTAAAATGCAACTTATTACACCCGGTTGGGCGGGGGAGGAGTGGATTTTATTTGTTGCCCCGAAGCGCCTATCTTGGTAGCTGGCTTATTGCTAGTGGCTAGCCAAAAGACAGCAGCCGATGTGATAGGCATGGATTGGGAACAGGTGGTGACTGCTGGCCAGTGTGTTTGGGTAGGGCCCATAAGGAGCCGTCCAAAGAGGAAAGGTCAAAAGTTTGGAAAGATCGCTTAACTTGCGGTTGCTGATGAAATGGAGTATTTAGGTTAACTTTTGACTAGCATGAATGAAGAGGCCTTTTCTTGCAAAAGGTAGCACAGAAGTCACTTTTGGATGGTGCAGTGTGTCACTGAAATGCACAACGACCTGAGCTTGGAGAGAATTTGATTTTGAAATTTGGGACTCTACCAAATTTGTTTCATGGCATTTGGGACTGGGTGGTTTAGAGGTAACTGGTTGGGTGGGCAGTATTTCCCCTAGGGATCTGTTAAATGGCAATCAATATGAATAGGATGCAGAGATCTGCGTCGTTTAGCCGACGTGATTTTCGTCGAGATAAAACGAAAAATGTGCTATCGTTGCCCACTGACCGAGATGTCTAAGCAAGGGAAACTGTCGGCCGCTAAGATATTTGTTGGAGACTTAGTGCCTGCACTTGGTGCTACATTATTTACTGGCAGGCCGACGGTAAGAGCAGGCGCTTTTGGTTTTGGTTGCTTAGAAAAGCTATCTGGAGTACTACCGGAACCGATTTCTTTGGCTATACTAACAATGGACAGTTGGTATGAACTGGCATTATTTCCGGCCTTTTTGCTGAGGCTGTACTGCCTGAAGCCCGTCGAGGCGAGGAGCTAAGGTAGATCAATTTACATGGCGAATTGCTGCGACCGTGGGCTTTTCGAAGCAGGGGGTTCTGCCTGCAGAGGCGGTGACAGTCATGCCATGCGAATTTTAATTGCGGTGCCAAAAAAGTCAGTGACAAATCACAGAGAGATCGGACAACATTTACCAGGGGGAAGACTTGCGTAACCTCTTGGGTGAGCTAAGGGTCAAACACCTCGGGAAAACCCCCACCTGATTCCACAGAAACTATCGCGGGTATTTAAAACCGCACCTTGCTGTGAGTTATTCTCACTGTTTTCTTTTGCAATTAAGAGTGCAACTGTAGTATTTTTAGCATAATTAGAACCGCGTCCCTAGTTGAAAGTATTACCCAAAT
>LUCM01002372.1:101427-152730 GCA_008360955.1 Fasciolopsis buskii | reverse complement strand
CTGACTGACTGACTGACTGACTGACTGACTGACTGACTGACTGACTGACTGACTGACTGACTGACTGACTGACTGACTGACTGACTGACTGACTGACTGACTGACAGGCTGATTGACTGAGTTCACTGGTTTTTATATCAGTGTTTTCCTCTTTTGAGTTAGTGGGTGTGCTTGTGTTTATTCGACTGAGTTCGTCATGTTAATGTCCGAGTGAGTGCGTTCGCTTTGTTAATAGATTTTCGATTAAGTGACTCAACAAAATCGGCAGGATTTATGAACCTCTTTTCCGTGGTTCATTTCTTCCTCCTTCCTTCATTACTTTCGAATTTTGAGAAACAACAATGATTTTGGATAACAGTTATTTACCATCAGCTGTTGAATAAGAGGAAAAGAATGTTTTTTGAGCCCTGTTCAATAAACTCTGGCATTCACACTTCGTTTCTATCGATTAACTCATAATTGATATGATTAGCGACACGAAGCTCAATGATGGTTTGTTATTCCTAATTACCCAATCTTTGTTTAGCACTACTCCTTTGGTTTTCTCTCTGGCAATTTTCAAATTTTCTGTAATTAGTCATATAAGAATGATTTTTACTCCCCCTGTTTCAGAAGCCAAAAAAATTTTAAGTCATGAGATATACAGATATTACGGATCGTTTAAGCTACAGTACCATTAAATTGTCTGTTTATTGCAGTTTTACAAGCCCCCGGCCAAATTTATGTAGGTTTGTTTGTCTGCTGCTCATTTACGAGGAGCGACAAAACTCAAATCGACAGTTTTCTTGCGGCCAGGAAGTTCCGCTCTGTGATCTTAAGCAAGTGAGGTCAATTGAATTCAAGTGAATGGAGTGGATTTTGGAGTGCGAAGTGGTATTGAATTTCGGCACAGACCCTTTGTTGGACGTTGACAGGTTTTTGAAGTGGCGATCCGTGGAGCGTATATTAGACTCGTTTATTCACGAGACCTATCCATTTTAGTGGTTGCCAGCTATCTTTTATTCATCGAATTCAAGCTCGCCTTTCCAGGTACCGATCTATTTGCCTCTTATTCATTGCTAGAAACATTCGCTTATCAATTTTGACGAGTAGGCTCCCGCCATCACGCTTTCTATAACCATTTGCCGCATGCAGTGAACTTGAACGCATATTGTCCCAGCTAACTTTGTCTCCGTCCTTGCATCCTTTTCCATCATCATTTATGCACACACTTTGAATCACGCAACTGTTCTTAACAAAGTGTCGCGTTCTGTTCCAACTTGTTTTCTAGTTCCAGCTGGATTCCAATTATACCTCGGGTAACTAGACTAGCTTGAAAAGGGATCTGCAATCACAGTTTTCTGGATTCTGCATATCTAAATGATGCATATATTGATTTTAGACAACTGCATAAATCCGCGGTATCGTTAACTTTATAAATTTAAATAAAACTTTTTTCAAATAGTGAACAAATCTTGAAACTGCGCCTTTTATACACTTTTTTCATACCCGCCGCGTCCAAAAGTTTATCGAGCTTTCTTGGTCACTCATTTTAACCTCGCTCACTGGAAAACTGTAGCAGTACTCAGTGACCTCTTTAAGCCTGGATTTCCCTATCCTGTAGCCGGTGGATCAGCATAGATTAGTAGCTTTTATCCACTGCCACCAAAAGATGTTGGACAACTGTAGCACTTTGAATTAAACCGAAAAACTCGAAACTGACCTCGGATCGAAGATGTATACCGAGTATCAATTCTAACACTTCGTCAGCAACGTAAATAAACACTTTTTGGTGCTTTATGGCCATACTTGTCTTGATAGAATTAGAAGTTCACACTTTGAATTTGCTGGTCAGTTAACTAAAATCTAACGAGCGAAACGGAAGCTGATCAACGGAAACTGGCTCTCAATAAATGTTGTCATTAATATGCTAAAGATTTGATAGCAAACGGGAATAGTTTGTTCGGACACTGTTTAGGAATAACGAACAAACCAGTCAGTTCTCATAACACATGGGAACAAGAGATCAATTTTCGCTGTCGTGAGCAAGACTCGCCTTCGGGGAAAAATGACGGATTCACTTAGCAACCAAACTAAGGTACACTGAAGCAAAGAAAAAGATAGTACCAGGACAACTAATAGATGTATGTCTACTTCGCTCCACAAATTATTACGGAATAACTTGATCAAAGCTGCTCGCTTCGAGCAAATAACATCTGCAGAAACCACAGAAGAGGTATTTCACTGGGAGCAATGCGGAATGTGTTTGACCCCTGATGACACAATATGACTTCCAGGTTCACGAAACTTTTGCGAACCGATCGCGGAAATAGTATCACCATATGGCATACATGACGCGAACAGATTTGTGAATGCTAGATGGCAAAATATGATACCCTTGACAACATATCATTAGCTGCAAACAAGTTTTTGGCCAACACAATAGAATTTATTTGTGGAAAAAAAACAGGAATTTACACAATAAAACTGGCAGAGACCTAGAAAGCTGTACGCCATAAATGAAAACCGTCAGTTCCACAGCACCAAGACATCACAATACAGATACGATAGTGTTGGGATTTGTGATAAGGACCCTAATTCCCGGTATTTTCGAAGCCATGATAGTAGATTCAACTCGAAATCAAGTCGAGAGCTACAAGTGCTTAGTAAACTGACCATGGAATAGAAGTATTCAAAAATAATCACGTATAGTAAGTCTTTTAGGCGATTCGCAAGGACGAAAGCGGTAAATATAAAACCTTCTACACCAGCGCAAGAGCCCGCTTGCCGGATTTCGCAAGGGTGACAGATATTAATGGTTGGAAACCAGCTTTATGCCATTAAGATGGTCTTTACGTCAGCCTAGGTCCGTTTTGTGACCAATTTTGAATAAACAGCTGGTTTCAGTGGACTAAGGATAAGCATTATTGTGTCGTGGATACCAACAGAGATACATGGATAGAGAGAGAGGGAGAGAGGGAGAGAGTAGGGGGAATAAATAGTCAACTTTTGCCAATCTCTGTTTGCGTTTAAAAGTTATCTGACGAAAATACTGTCCCACATCGGTTGCCGAATTGATTCTATTCACCGTCAGATATCAATGAAAAAAATCTCACACTTCTAGTTCTAATCCGAACAAGTAGCAGGTGTGTCTATTGCATGCAAAAGCACATGTGTATACTCATTACTTGACGCTGTTAAGGGTAACAGTCTGCAGCAGGGTAAGCAAGACGACATATGTAGTCAAACGAAACTGCCCACTGAATAGTTGATGCGGCATGAACAAAACACAATGAACGACAACCATAAAAGAGTAAGAAACTCGGGAGCAGAAAAATACGCAATTCTGCACTAATGCGTCCTTGCCAGCCCATATCCACTGAGCACTCACGAGGTGGACAGTGACTAATCTTACATTTCAATCCACTTTCGGTCAGATCATTATTTTTTCTTCTAGTGAGAAAGTGAGGTGAAGTTAATGTGCTGCTTCACACTAACTGTCTTCCGATTGGTTTATTAATGACTTTCCTTGAGCTCTAATCAGTACCTTAATCTAGTGATATTTTTTTATTTTCACATTTGTTCAAAAATCACTCAAGAACCCGGTTGTGAATCCGTAGCTACAGTGAAATACAACGCTTGTTATCAGGATGTGCGTTTGCGTCCGTTCAGCGGTTAGCCTCAAGTAAAACACTATCTCTTGTTTATTTCCAAGCAGAACGTTCCCATTTCCAAAAGTACATTTTCAGTCTGATTCTTTTGTCTATTTCCGCGCAGTTTTACACGAACATTCCGTGTTCCGATCTGGTCTCAGACATATTCTGCTTCAAGTAAGAATTCTGCACTGATTTCGTTTGACTCGCAGCAATGAACGTGAACGTAGAATAAATTTGCTGTCGCTGAATAAGCAAGCAAATGAACAAATGTAATGAAAAATGCGAGAGGCTAGCGGTAGAATAAATAGTTGATTTTCTAAGTGGCACTAGCTAATTACGATTTTCATGACATGAGTTGGAACGATCAACCCGCTGTCACTCACAGCAGAGAAGGCACTCACATGTAATGATCTCAAAAGTCAACGACGCCATCCAAAAACTAATCATTAATCTTACGCCTACCGGGTAGATATTTCTACCACAGATCTGTAGTCTCTGGTAAACTTCCAGGTTTGAGCAATTACTGTTCACATGAAACAGCATCCAGCCCTGTATTTGGTAACTAGATGAGCCTACTCGATTGCTTTAAGATGAAAAGCGAACAGTGTCTTTGGACAAAATTCGAAAGGTGTCATAATATGTTTTCCGAGAACAGACTGGCTAAAAAGCTCGTTTCCAGTGCTACAAATTTAGTTCAATACAAAACTATACAAAAATGATGGATGGCATTATGGGTGTTGTACACTTCACACATTGTGATACTTGCTAACTGTTTGTTATCAGCCTTTCTCTCTGGGTTTCGTTTGATGGTGAAAGTACAAGATGAACCTAGTGTAATCGTACTCCGTGTTTGATAACCGACAAGGTACTGAGGATACGGATCGGAGCCGATCATACAGTGTTCAAAACTCAACATTTGACAATCCGGAATATCCTATCCCGGACCCTAAAAGAGACAAAAATCTTCTGACGTAGGTATCACGTGGCTTTTCTCGGCCATGTACGAAACAACCATGCTGCTGACTGTCCTAATTAGTCCTATTCTAGACTGGGTCGGGTGATACTAACGGAGGCATTTCGATAAATTTCTGGCTTTGTGGCCATTTTATGTTGTCCTTCTGGAACAAGTAAATGAGCAGGCATAAAATGGTGTACAATCCTTTGTACTGTCTTTCAGTCGTAAAGATGTCAGTGGTCTGGAAACAAACAAAAACTGGTGATCTATCGGAAAACAAAGTCCAATGAGCAACAACAGACCATCTACTCTCCACCTTTTTCGGGAGTGTTACCTTTAAATGCAGAGAATTGTGCAATAACTTCCTTTATACCTGCCTTTTCTTGGTTATGTACGCCTTTGTTCATCATCTGAGCGACAAAGTATTTTGAGCACCAATTTTGGTGAAAATATGTCATAATATAAGTACGTTTTGGGCTTTATCGAGGAAACGAACAACACTGAGCTTCCTTTTTACCAAATTCGTTGGAGAGTTATACAAACGAGTATACCGTCCATGCTGTGTAGACTTTTGGTGCGTTGAAGGCCGTTTTGAGCTGTCTTCGCCACGCTTAGGAAAACATCCGAGATTAATAACTTCCTGAAGCATAGATTCTGAACGTTCTGTTTAGACATGGTCATCAATAAGCCTCTGGTCATCTACTGATCCGCTGTATTCAAATTTTCACCCGCAAACTCTTCGTGCAAAGAAATTCCGCAAGCAACTGCCAGTGGTAGTGAAAATACTGTTAACTGAAGAATGCGCTGGACTTGCTTTTTAATCTCTCCTTGAAAAATTTACCTAAAGCTGGTTAGAGCGATAGGTCCATTGCCACGTTCCCATTTCGACTTTAGATCTCTCCTGTTAACGTAAACTGAGCATTCGGGGCAGAGAAAGAATGCAATCGTCGTAGATCTGCGTAAATTCCGATTTTCATTCCACTGTTTCTTTTTCAAGTAACGACATAAATAATCGCTCATTCCCAGCTGGGACGTTAGTGAATACTTGTGTCATTTCCAGTGAGAAAATACGTTTTCTGTTCCCGTTTAGGTCCAGAAGACAGCTTATAGATGCAAAATTATCTTCAAGACAATCTTCTATCATTGCAGATCTAATCGGATCTAAGGGGCCATTGTTCACACAACCGCTGCATGATACGATAATTTGCATCAACAGGGCATAGACCGTGTGGTCCACCGTGTTAAGGCTTTTTGCAATTCATAAAATCTTGTGATATGCTAAAAACAGATCTAATTACTTCAGGTGTGACCGAATCACTAACGTCCTTTTGTTAAGAACGCCATTGTCTTTTGCATAGCGGCTTATCTACGTGGCCGATCTTACCCATTTTACTTCCATTATTTTTTGTTTATTACAAACAGTTAGCTGAAACTGTCTCCTTTTTAAGGTAGGGCCTTTTTTATCAAGAAACAATTTGCCTTCCTCCTTATCAGATCTTCAGATCAAGATAACTTCTGCAATTCTTTTCGCCCAATCGATATTTTACTATTCCTTTCTTTTGCGATGTTCTTCAAATTTTATTCATACTCTAGTGGCAGAAATATCAAGCACTGTAAACGGATTTATTCATAAATCTCTTTTCTTCAAGATGTGATATAAATTGTAAGAATTTGAGGTGATGCATGCTTCATGGTATCATCATTTCGGTGGCAAAAACGTAAACATCTTTCATATCCTAGTCAGTTTAAGGTGCTCTTTGTAATATAATTCCTTTCGAAATGACCTTATTCTTTAGAAGGAGTTGAGAGTTAATCACATGCATGTTACTCACTGCAAAGCGCTATGGATTTAATGACTTTGTTTTACGGCCACAGATGCTGATCAACTGGTTGATGACGTGGCACTTTTAAACCTAGACTTCTAACGTTCGTAATCTGACATCCTCGATTGCGTCCTCACTCGACGTCTAATAAGTTAAGTGAAATCCTTTAATAACATCTAGTACGGCGTATTCAAGAAAGCTTGGAACTGAGCGTTGCATCGTGATTGCTGAAGAGGGAAAATAATTGCTGTCGAGCTTTTCCTGTAACCGAAATCATCCGAAAACTTGCGTCATATGACAAGCATGGATGGGTCAGCAATTATGGACTTACTTCCGAACTGTTTTATAATCAGCAAAAACAAATCATGGGGACCATTGGTATTATCTGTACTGACACTTCTGAAAAAACAATATTTACCTAGCGAATCTATCCTGAATGCCACCTTCAATAAATTCAGCTTTTTCAGTTTAGATTAATTCTGTTTAGGAATTGACCTATTTTCTGGTCGGAAAAAACGAAATTTGGGAGATGTGTAAACAGTCTGATTTGCAGCTAGTTTCTTCTTTCGTTGATTTTTGTCAAAAAATAAGCATTCATGTGTACCGGTTACTCTGATCACTGTTAATGACAATAAGCCGAAAAAAATGCGAAACTTCTCCTCTCCTCTGTTAACCAGAGCGAGATTATTTGGATTTCATTTCACCTAGCACTTCCTGGACAATCGAAAATCTGCCTTCGACCGGTACCCGGAGTCTTGTTTGCAACACACGGTCTGAATAAAATCCGAAACAGACGATGGTTTCTTCTTCGATCTATCCAATCCAGCCTGCGTTCTGCTGCAAAGTTTCGAGTGATTCGAAATTCCTATGCATTTTTCTACCCTTACGATTCTGCTTTGCTATATCTTTGACAATTCCGTTTTCATGCTTTCTGGCGCAGTTATTCTTGTTGTCATGCTTTCTGATTTTCATCTTGTATTTCACTTTTCCACTTTACTTTTATGTTTTGATAAACCGTGCAAGCGAGATTCTTCACTTTCGGTTTGTTTCAGTTTCATTCAGTTTCGCTGAATCACTCGGTGGACATTCTGTTACATCAATCTTCGCTGTCATCTCCGAATGGGTTAACTTGTTCAATTTGCTGAAGCGTACAGAGCTTTCTAATTTGCTCAGGACTACTAGACAGACAATTCTGGTCGCCATTTCTACTACCTATTTTTGTTCGCGCTGACTTTGCATTCCAGTGTATGAATGTTTAAAACACTTTCAACGAAAATAAAACGCATTTTCAGATTCATTGTTTTCATTCAAGAGACAACTGTTGCTACGCAAATAGAGACAAAGATTTTTATTCGATTGGTTTGATTTACCTTGGGGATTTTGGTTTCTCGTTTGATGTTAACCATCCCAAACTGACAAAGTTACATATCCTTGACACTCCAGGTACCCACATAGTAATAGTCATTCCAGTTATGTAACTGAGTGTATAAATGAAAAAGACTGCTTTTAAAACTGACAGGCTTTCTATATTTTTTGGCCTACCCAACGGATCCCTCGACAGTTAGAATCCGGACCTTGGTCACGACAGAATTGAGCTGTATTCGTCTATTAGTTCTCAATATACAAATAATGAATTTAGGACACTGTGCCATCCCAACTGACAGTTTTGCCATTTTTCCATTTTTTCATTCGACAGTCGAACGGCATATCCGTGAAATTAAAGGTTATCCTAATACATTAAAGAACAATCAACTCCCGTGATCAAATCTCATCGATGCGAAAGAGTTTAGGTTTCTAGTTGATAGCAAATAGGTGATAGAAAGTTTGTGTCTGGCACCGAATGACTTTTTAGTGTTGATATCTCGACTTTTTATTTCAGATACCCAACTCTAATCGCGCGCGCTGGGCACATGAAATGTCCTCTTCTGAGAGGATTTTGAAAAATGTATAATACCATGAGACTGCGAGATTAGTTTTTTTGGCATTCTTTGGTCAAAAATCACCTGGTCACCATAATTTCAGATTCACGGCACGTCAAATACGGACAACTTTATGACGTACTGCTGAATCCACGGATAGTTTAAGCGGCATGAAAACCTGACAGTCTTGTAGCATTATGTTACTACTGAAATCATCCAAACTGCACCTACATGAAGAACAAGTGAAAATAAAAAATCCAACCGTAGTTATTGGTCAGCAATTAATCACGAGGCGTCACCTTTTGCACGCTTTCTGAAATAAACTCAAGCGTACTAGCTTTTGTCGCTAATCTCTCTACTGCCCTTGCGTAGGTTGGTTGTGTCAATAGTTCATGCTAGTCCGACCAATTCAGACAGTAAACGCACCTGACAATAACAAACCGCGAGGCAGATTGTGATAAACCATTTACATCGTTTGCCCTAAACACAGCTTGCAGAGACGACAATAATAAACATGTCTTATCAAACCACTTGCTTTTGACAAAATGTCTGCAAAGGTTAACTTTGTCTTGTGGGTCAGACTTGAATAATGTTTTCGTGTGGGTATATTAATCAAACAAAAAATGACAATCTTCAGACTTGCGTTTGCAGGTATCCCATGAGTCACTAAAGAAACTCCGATAATTTGACAGTAGTTAGGAAAATATGCGCGTGAAGTTTATATGCGCCGTGACAAGCAACCACACTTTCCGCTAGTTAATTCAAGCACTATTCTTCCGCAAAGAATTATACTCATCTCACCTGCATGAACTGCCGGTGGACTAGAATCTGGCAACCTGAGTTGCTTGAATTCATCAGATCCTAGATGCAGTGGTTCATTTTGTCACATTTCCATGAAATTCTCTCCCAGTTTTACCTCATGGCAATTTTTGCGGGAGAATATCGGTTCGACACTCTGTCAGATTTTTTGTTATCTGATTAAACAATATAGATAAATTCTAGTTTATTGTTCATCGTAGTTCACTCAAAGGATAATTTGGTCAGACCTTCCAATCTTCCAGGAGCCCGGCTAAAACTGACACATGTTAGCGGTTGAATAGTGTCATGCGTGAAAACTTCCACGCACAAATGGTAGACAATTTTGCTTTCCCTATTCTCCCGCGATCATGCCTGACCGAAGTACTTGCTATATTTCTAAAACTCACTTGTACTGTAGATCATCTCAATCGGAAACCATAAATTTCACACTTTTCTTTCGGGAAAACAACCAATTTGCGGGAAACTACAAAAGGGACAAGAACTCGCTCGGCAAGCTAAATATTAGCACTGTAAAAAAAGAACTGACAGTAAATTGCATTCTACTAGTTGATCTGATTTGTCTTCAAGAGGATTTTGCATGACATCTCAGTGCTGGATGTCCATGAAATCAGCCTTACATAATATGGCGCCTCAGTACCACAAATTTTTATGTAACCCGAACAGCTGCGCATGCGCACTGCAGTGATTCCGACGGTGGACGATCATGCTATAAGGGGTAATTCGACCATTGGTATTCCAGGACGGATCATTTTAAAACAACTTCTTTCTTCTTATTCTCATCTGGTCTCATCCAAGAGTTAAGTCTGAAAATATCCTATCAAAATAAATCTGTATTGGTGTTTTTGCGTAGCCAATCAAAGGAAATGCATTTCCTGTTCAAATTATTTATTTCGTGTTCGGCTCCCAGATGGAATCGCCTGGCTCATGTGCTCATAATAAAAGTTTCTTGCAGGTGAAAAGTAAGATCAAATGTTCCGGATAATTATTAAGATTCTTAGGCTAAACACGACCGGATCTAGTTCACATCGATGAGCAAAGAAATGAGTCCGATGCTTCAATACGCTCACCTGGCATTTGATTTGGAAACAATAATTGTTTTCGGGAGGTTGCACCGATTTGAGATTGATGGCTCGCTCGAAGGGGAAAGTGATCCTATCAGTTTGTAACAAGATCTTGATCTGCCAGACGATTTTTCTCTGTCTCATTTGGCAGATGAATTTGGAATGGTAACCATGCAGCCTTATATCTGTCAATAAGACGCAAAGTTTTCTGCTCCAGCACATCTTTTTTTGTGTTCCTGAGAAATTTGTTGCTAAAAATATTCAGCGAGTAAATTCAATGTCTGTTGTAATATTTCATTTAAATATGATGTTAAAATTAGACCCGTTGTGTGACAAAACAATGGTGCCAATTGAAAAAATACTTCCCTCTGCACAGCGATAAAGCCGAATGTCAAAAAGTGTAACGTCTGCCAGGTGAGGAAACTAAAACTGCTCACTGTCAAAACGAGCTCAGCTCCCTGATATCTGACGAACCGAGTAATCCCCATGTAGTATGGAAAAACTAATTATGCATTTCAACTGCATGAGAATTCGATATAAAGACGGGGTTCTTTTTCTGTGCCCGACAGTGATAGAAATAGCAGCGGGATACCACTTCTATTGGCAGCGGATAAACGATCTCATACAAGAAAATCAAAATATAATTTTCTTGAAAATCAAGATGTAAAAACTGTATAATGTAGCAGTTTAGTTCCAAATATCTAAGTTGTCAAGCAGATGAACCTAATTATTCAGTGAAAAACAGTATACACGGATAGTTTTGACCTTTTGATTTACTCTTCACTAATTTTGCACTTGAGTCATTCGCCACCAAGACATTATTCCGTTCGGCTGGCTGTGATCCTTTTCACGGGTTACAGTTGCGTTTCTGGTACTACGCATAACGCCCTGGACTGTTATCGAAAATATCTTTCATCCCTTAAGTTTTACTGGTGAGTTTAAGCCAGTCAGGCTCACACAACAAACACCTGCTATCTGTCAGACAAGCAATTTTCCTGTATAATTTTATTTGTTGAAATTTTATACTCGTGCCGTGATTCACCGCATGACACAGGTTACAGTTTAGAACCAGTGACATTTCAGTCCACAAGAGCGATTACTAATTTCTAGGTTCAGCTGAATGCATGCACCCAGCTTGGTTTGATGCTGAAAGTCTCTGGATCAGGGATTTTTCTGCGTTTTCTGGTGGCATTGAAATTGACATAAAGAAAAAAAGTCGCAAGTTTCGATGACGACATGCAATGCTAACTGAAGCGTTACGTATGGTATCATAGGGAATGGGTGCATATGGTTTGTGAATTATCTCCTCATAGAACAAGGAAATACAAGAATTGTTCTCTGCTCGTGTGAACTATTCTGTTTCAGTATAAGTTGGTAATCAATGGTTTCCGGAGTAAGTACCCAATTTTATGACCAAATAGAAAAGCACACTGTCTAAAATACTCAAACGAATGTTTCGTGGAAATGAATTCTGGCTTAGTGTAATATGGAGTGGAATAGCGATTCTCGAATTGGTTACGTACCTCATCTGATAGGCAAAGAAACAAAGAACCAACAAAAGCCGAAGCTCCGTAAACACAGTAGCCAGTGCCGATGTTTATACAATCTAAACAAGGTGGCGGTTGGCAGTCTACACCTACATTTCTCCGAACGAAAGAACGGCATCAACTATGGCCCATCCTTTTCCAAAGCGTGTTTTTCGGGACCATAATTTCATTTCTGCGATACAGGCTGGCTTCAAAATTCATCACCCTAAACAAGTCAACCTAAGAGCCCTAATATTCATCACATTCCCATTCATCTCATATCATGATATTCCCACGAGTCTCCTAGATTTCCAAATGGCCAACAAACCTGTTATCGTAATTCTTCATATCCCGAGAAGCCAAAATGCACCATGTACTGAGAGAGTGATCTCTGAGGAGACTGCGTTGCATAAAACCATAGAAGCCAAGCAGTCGAAGCTTAATAAGCCTATCGGCCAATATAAACTCTTATATTATCTGGCTAATACAATCTATGGATTGTACTCTGCATCATAAAGCAAAACTGTCAATTTGAATTGAAAGACCTAACAAAAAGATCGAAATGGGAGCAATTCTCGACCCGGTTTCATAATTTTCCAAAGCCCAGAATTCATTGTTTAGAAAATGAAACGAAAGACTATGGTTTCCTGGATCACCACAACTACTGATTTATGGGGTTAGGGAGATTAACCGCCAAGGCAAAGAAAACCCGTCTTTCTCAGAACTTAAAACTTCAAAAGGCACTTAAGTATATTACTTCCACCATAGTACTACTACCAAGGAGAACTAACCTCTACACCTTGCCTATTACATAACGTCTTTAGGGTGCGGCAATCACATATCAAGGTCATTCTGCTGATGGCTTAGCCACTTTCGGTGAGTCTTGTAGCTTAATGTACGCAGGCTACTCAGAATGGACTCAATCAACTGAGTTACGAAGATCAAATACAGCCCTTCATGTGTTCTGAGGGCACACTGTTTAAGTAAGGAGCAAACTAATCTTTTCAGGACTAGCTGGGCTCGTTCGGTTTTGACCCTCATGTACTGCTGATGAAAACTTAGTCATGCATCGGAGCTCAGATGCAAAATGAGTTGAAAAAACGCAAAAAGTCGTGTCATTAACAAAAACAAACTATGGATTATTCAAATCTGAATATTCATTAGATCTCCCTTCCCCAACCCAAACCCCGCTTCTTCGGAAACGAATCTGTTATGATCTGAGACTTGTTCGCAGCTAGTCTTAAGATAATTCATTAGTTACATGAACACACCGGTATTTGGGAGGCCCTTTTTCTTAGACTGTCCTCTACAGATTAGTAATTCTGTTCTGCTGGCCAATGCAAGCAAATCAAATACATTTTTCTTAGTCGGCGAATCTGTGAGAAATTTTTCTAGTTACCTTGAATACTTCCCTAAAGGATTCTGTTAGCGTACATATGGTTTTGGAAACCGTTTACCTTTGGTCCAAAACATAGCCATATAGTTCCTTCATTCGGGACAGTAAGCTCTAGACATTTTTTTGTTGTTGAAAAGCGAAATCGCTTGCCGACTTCACTGTGAAGCGTAGTTCCACTTTGCGTGCACTCACTAATTCCATTGGTAACCATAGGAAAGACTGTGATGAAAATTCACGGTAAGTATTCGTGTTACGGACATACCCAGGGTCGACGAACATCAGAGAATGACTTTTTTCCGCGTGACTAGCTTTGGTAAACGGAGTTGGTTAATTCAGAGACACGGGACTTCCCGGAGGGTTTTACCGTGGCGATCGATTACTGGATCCAATAAACGAAGTAGACATTTTAGGCATGATGATGACAAAAACAACACGATCAAAAACAACGGCATCCGAAAGTTCGTTTACATTGTTTATTTTCATTAAGACAATGAGATTGCCATAAGCGATAATAAGACAATATTTCATCTGTAGAGAAAATATTTCGCCTTTGAATATGTATAACTTTGCTTACTGGGTCCGAGCTGAAATAAATTCGGACCGCATCAGAGCTATTCTCTCTACCTTTCATCACTCATCTCTCAATTATTTCCTGTCTAATTTCTCACAACACAACACGTTTCTTCAAGCCACCTTGTAATATTTCTTCGCTGTGCTAATTCAGCTTATCCTTTACCAATTAATATGAATTGAATTAACAGACTTTTCGTATCTCGTTGATTCTTAAGATACATACTCCATTGAGTAGTTTACTGTCCAATTCATAAGCTGAATTGAATGTTCCACTTCAAATGTAGTGATATTGTTTTACCACTTACCATAGGTTAATCGTGATTATAATGAAGCAAGTAGATCTATGTTAAGGGCTGTGATCGACTATCAGGAGTGATCAAGAATATTAAGTACGGTTGAGTAGGACGACGATTCGCATGCGAGACTTGATACCAAGTTCATCAGCTACGACCAAGATATCTACATCTAACAGGAAGACAGACAGCGTAATAAAACGTTTGGACTAAGCTCCTAAGCAGCCTTTCGTAATCCCAGCAATTGGTTGGGCTATCTGTAGCCAACATGAAGTTAGAGTGGAGTGAAAGTACTTTTTGCCAAATTCTAAATACGAAGATCTTCCATCTTCACACAATCAAGTTGTATTTTACCGTGATCATTCTCGCGAAAATCAATGAGGTTGCTCCATTCCTTTGAGAAATGGTCAACTGTTTACCCGTAAACTGGTCACCTCAATATCTTACCCTAGCACATAGATTTTGATTCCTCAGATTCTTCTAGCATATTTCCTAATTTTATTCTGATTGATATTGTAAATTAACTTTGATCGTTTTATTTCGCTTCACTGAATGGTGCCTGTGCGCCTACTGCACGAAATGAATCTTTATTTGAGATGCGGCCAAAGCGGTTTTTTTCGGTACGTTGCGGTTTGATTCATTTTAGTTCCGTCTGGGTTCTATGGAATTTTGTCCTCTGGTAATATTACGAAGCAGAACTATGGGAAGGCACCACTTGTATCCCGATTGCAGTTCCCGAATTGTGGTCCAAGGGAAAAAAGACTAAATTAGCCCAATTCACGGTCTGAATTTAAAAAAATAATGCAGTATGGATTACGGTGAACAGATTGAAAGGAAACTTTACAAAACAATTCACGATCTGTTTTAGAGAAAAATAGACTCAGACGTTTTCAGTTCGGCTTTTTGAAAGTAAATCATATGAATTCCGCTGCCGTGCACAACAAAAAGTCTTCCAGTCGAAAGACCATTCACTCTTGTGTTTATGGCGCCCACGTTCAAGAACGTTAATAATTAATCGAAAACCGCTAATATTTTGTGGATTGCGTTGGTCATATTGATTAATTTACTGCACTGAACAAGACTTGAACATGAAACTTTCATACATTACCACTGTGTTCAGTTCAACGAAATGGCACTCATGAAGACAATTTGAGGGTATTTTCGTTCTTTTTTCCTCAGTGCCCGACAAAATGGAATTTATTGTCACCCGAAAAGGAAAGTGCTTCATTGTACTAAGTGCATCATACTTTGTTGAGGTCCCCGCTGCCTGTTTTACCACTGGTACACTGTCCGTATTCGTTGACCCTCTAATCATTTTGAACCCTCAGTTGTGAACTATCTCTACAAAGATGCCCCTTTGTTCAGGTTGGGTGGACTATGAGTTTTAGCCTTTGTTGATTGTAAACAACATTCTTTCTTCAGTGTGTTTGCACCATTTCATTTTTTGGGATCAATTGAGAAATTCAGCGGACTTAAATCAGCTGTCCGTTTCATTTTCCGTTTATCAAAGTTGATAGTGTCGATTCCTTTTCCTTTCGAGACCAATGTCAGTGAGTGGGTTCTCTTCGTCAGTGAATTAGTGGGTGTGTTCCGGTTGTGATCGCGTTTTTGAGTAAACGTGTTCGTTTAGTGAGTGGATTAGTGAGTGGGTGCGCGAGTGAGTTCGCTTTGTGGATGGATGATTGAGTGTGTTCGAGCTGTGGTTGCGTGCGTGACTGCAGTTTGAGTAATTATGCTAGCTGTGTGAGTGGGTGAGTGTATGGTTGAATTCCTGTTATGAGTGATTGACTAAGTGGGTGAGTAACTGTGTGAATTCGCACTTTCAGTGAATGAGTGGTTTCTTTATTCAACCTTATGCGTGAGTGAGTGAGTGAATGTATGGGTGCATCAGTGTGTTCTACTTTTGAATTAGTGAGTGAGTTATAGTTTTGTGAATGACTGTGAATTTGCTTTTCGAGTGTGTGAGTGATTGCCTCTGCTAGCTTTGTAAGTGTGAGTGTGACTGAATGGCTGTACGAATATGTGATTGATTGATTGAGCGGCTGAGTGGTGAGTGAATGGGCCTATGATGGGGTGAGTGGGTGACTGAGCTCACTTTATGGGTAAGTAAATGATTGAGTTCGCATTTGCAATATGTGATTAAGTGAATGAATATCTGATTGGTTACTGAGTCAATGAGTACGGGAATCAGTGAGTAAGTGATAAGTTCTATGAGTGACTGTGAAATTTCGCTTTTTCTATTTTTGATTGATTGATTTAGCTTTAAATGGGAGAAGTTGAGTGAACAACCGTGTCAGTGAGTTCGATTTCTTGTTGACCGGATGAGTGAGGACGCCTAGTGAGTGAGCGACTGAGTGAGTGAATGAGTGAATAAATGAATGAGTGAGTGAGTAAGTGGGCGAGTGATTGAGGGGTGAATGGGTGGGGGAGTGAGTTCGCTATGTGGAATTGCGCTAGTGAGTTTCTGAGTGTGCGTTTCAGTGTGTGAATGACAGGGATTTCGGTCTGTAGGAGCGTGTCAGGGAGTAATTAACTAAGTGTAGGAATGTGTGCTTTATAAAATTTGTTAATGATTGCTTGAGTGATTGAGCCGCATTAGTATGTTCACTTTGTTAATAAGTTGGTAAAGGCGTGTGTGAACGCCTGATTGAGTGAACCAGGGAGTGAGGAAGTGTGTGTTCGCTCTACGAGTGATTATTTGAGTGGGTCAGTGGTAGACTGAATTCGATTCCTGAGTGGATGAGGTTGTGAAGTCGCATTGTGAACGAGGGTGTGAGCAAGTTTGCACCGTGAATTGGTGATTGGGTGGGAGAACGTGAGAGTGGGGAATTTCGCATTGGAAATGAGTAAATGACTGAGTCAGCTTGTGGGTGCATCTGGGATTGTGAGATTTCGAATAGGGGAGTAAGTGAGTTCTCTTTGTGGGTGATTGATAGTGTTATAGCTTGCCTCATTAACGGAGTTCGGTTTCTGAGTGTGCCTGTTATTTGGTGACTAAATGAGTGTTAGTGAGTGAATGAATGAATGAATGAATGAATGAATGAATGAATGAATGAATGAATGAATGAATGAATGAATGAATGAATGAATGAGCTACCGAGTGGGGAGTGATTGATTTCGCCTAGCGATTAAGTGAGAGTTCGTTGTTGCATGAGTGAGCGTTTTTCAGTGGTTGGGTAAGTTCGAATGTGACTTGGTTGTTAACTGAGTTAGCGAACTCACTTCTTGGCAGGCTTTATGAGTAATTAAAGTGTGAATGAGCATCTTCGACTAGCGAGTGAGCGAATGAGTGAACGCGCGAGTGGTTGCCTGAGTGATCTTGTGTGCAATAGCTTGACTTATCACTGCGAATTAGTGACTGAGCGAGTGGATGATTTTACTTTTAGAATGTTTGGGTGAATGTATGAGCTTGCTTTGTGAGCGATTGGATGTGTGAGTGACTGAGTGTTTTAGGTCGTTTTGTGAGCAGATGTGAATTTTTGAGCGTTTGATTGGGTGAGCTAGTTCGTTTTATGATTGAGTAAGCCAGGGTTTTAGCTTTTCAGTGATCGGAAGTGGCTAATTGATGAACTATATGGGAGTGTCGTTGAGCCACTCAGTCTGTCTGAATGAGTGGTTGTGTATTGAGGGAGTCTGGAATGTAATCTGAGATTGTGAATGAATGTGGTCCCTTTGTGAGTACGCGATTGAATGAGTAGGTGAAAGAGTGGCCAAGTGAGTGTGCAGTTTCTCAATGTGAGACATTATGTGACCGATTGACTGAATGAAAGTTTGATTGAGTGAATGTGTAGGTTCACTTCGTGAGTAAGTGATTTTCGTTTGTTCTTGTGTGAGTGTTTCAATGGGTGAGCGTCTGAATGACTGAATGTGTAACTGAGAGTGTATGAGTGAGTGAGTATTTTTCTGAGTGATCGACTGAGTGAATGATTGATTGAGTGCGCTTCGCAATTGGGTGAATTAGTGATTGCATGAGTGAAAGTGTGTGCTATAGTTAGTGAGTGATTGTCTCCGCCTTTTGAGTGAGTGAGTAAGTAAGTTCACCGTGTAAGTGCGTGAATGCTTGTGTGAGAGAGTGAGTTTGGTTTTGTGAGTAAGTGGCTCAGTTCTCTCTGTTGGTGAGTGGTTGATTGAGGGAGTGAGTGAATAATGGCGCGAATGAGCGAGTGTGTTAGTGAGTGGTGGAGTGAGTGTTTGAATGTGAGGATGTGTCATTTCCATTTGTGGATGAAGGTTTCAGTGAGTGTGCTTGCTTTGTGAGTGGGTCAATGGCTGATGGAATGGATGCGTGTGAGTGGGGGAAATTGTGTGTGAGTGAGTGAGTTGTGTTTGGATATTTTTTATCTATGGGAGAGAGTCATTGAGTGAGAGTTTGAGTGTGTCCATTTTGTGACTGAGTGAATGAGTGAGTCAGCATTTTGAGTGAGTGAGATGATGTGTGTTCGAGTGTTCATACGCTTGTGAACGTGGTAGTGAAGGTTCGCTGGAATGACTGCATGAGTGCCTTGAAAGACGGAGTGAGATTTTGTGTTTGCCTTGTTGTTTCAGTGCCAAAGTGAGTGACAGACAGATGAGTTCAGTGATTTGCTGATTGGCTGAGTGAGTGAGCGAGTTCCCTTTATGAGTGAGTGAATGCGCAAGAATTATAGTGTGATCGAATGTTGGAATGATGAAGTTATTGACGGACTGGTTGACTGCGAAATCAGTCACGCATATATACAAGGCTTTCACTTAATGTGTGTATGATTTTTTGAGTAAGTGACTGTTTGAGTATGTGAGCGACTGTGTTCTTGAGTGAGTAAGTAAAAATTTCTGTTCATTTTATTTGTGAGTTCGCCTTGAGATAGAATGGGTTACTGCTTGAATGAGTGAATGAATGAGTGATTTCGATTTGGGGCTAGGTGAGTAGGTGAATGGATGCGTGATTGTGTGGATGTGCGTTGACTGTATAAAGGGATTGAATGAGTACGTTCATTAATTGTGTGCCTTTGTTGTAGGATATGTTTGCTTTGTAACTGATTTGTGAATGAGTGAATAAGTGATTCAGTGAGAGAGTGGTTAATTGGTTGATTCAGGGAGGAAGTGAACTATGGAGTGGTTGGGTGGGTCAATGATGGAGTGAGTGAGTGAGTGAGTGAGTGAGTGGATGATCGAATTCGTTTTTTGAATGAGTTAGTGAGTGGGTGAGTTCCCTTTTGTGATTGAAATATATTGTGAGTCAGTAAGTGAGTCAGTTTGCTTTGTGAGCGAATGAGTGAGTAAACGGGTTTACGTCTGAGTGAATGCGCTGCTGAATTTTTGAAAAACTGAACGAATGGCTACAATTATTCACTGGGTGAGATTGCGTGAAAAATTAGCTTTGATTTGAGACTAAATTCTATTTTTGAATGAATGAGTGAAAGGTGGAAGATCCACTGGCTGAATGAGAGTTCGGGTGAGTGATGGATTGACTGAGTGGGTTCGCTTTGTGAGGGAGTCAGTGAGGGAGTAGGTGGGTAAGTGAATGGGTGGTTGAGTGAGTGAGGTGTGTGAGAGACTGACTGACTGACTGAGTTAACGGTTGAGTTGTGGACGGATTGATTTATTGAGTGATGGAATGAGTGAGCAAGTGCATCAGTGTGCAATTGAGTAGGTGATTGAGTGATTGTATGTTTGATAGATCAAGCGAATGACTGATTTATTGAGCGAATGAGTGACCCAGTGAGTGAGGGGGTAGGCTATTGAGCTACTGAATGCAGAATTTAGTGGTTGAATGATTGTGTGAATGACTGACGGAGTGTTTGGTTCGGATGTTCGGTTAGCGACAGCGTTGATGACTTCGAGATTGATTCAGTCGGTGAATGAATGAGTTAGTGAATGAGTGAATCTGCGAATACTTATGTTAGCCAGTGAATGACAGATGGAATGGTTGAGTGATTCATTAGTTGAGTGTGTTAGTTGATGTGTAACTGATTGTGTGAGCAATTGATGCAATTAGTGATTGAGTGATTTAGTTATTCCCGTTTCACTATGTGAGTGCGTGCTTGGGTGAGTCAGCGTTCGCATCACTGACTGACTGGCTGATTGCCTGTCTGTCTGATTGAGAACGTGAGTATTTGTGGATGTGGGTTAGTCGGATTTTGTTCCGTTGTAAAGCCTGAGTGCGAGTGTGAGTGAGAGTGTGCTTAACCGAATGTGTGAGAAAGTGAGTTGGTGACTGTCACCTAGTGAGTGCGTGAACGATTGATTGATTCCTAATTGGTTTTCCAATGATTGTTTTGTTTCTGTGTGAATTACTCCGCCTTATGTTTGGATCATTGTTTGGGCGATTGACTGGTTGGCAATTTGGTTGACCCGCTGAGTGATTGAATGTTTGACTGAGTTTGTGTAATCGGTTGCTTCAGATCTTGAGTTGGTGTGGTTGCCCATATATATTGGTGAATGGTTGAGTTATTGCGTGGGCTGCCGAGTGAATGTTTGATTGTCCTCATTTTTGAATGTGATTTAGCGAGTTCGCTTTTTGATTCATTGACTGCTTGCGCTATTTGGTTCTGTTCGTACGCGTGCGATTGTGTTTGTAAGTGCGGTTTAGTTGATGCATGATTTTGTTCGATCTCTGAATGATTGATTGTTTGATTAAGCAATTGAATTCTCGTGAATATGGGTGTTGCATTTCTTTGTGTACTCACAAACCTGGTGAAGAACATGCTGTTAGGTTTCCCTCTCAATATTTTCCTTTTTGCCGTCACCCCGTAAAGGACTTGTAAATCCGTCTTCTCTTTGTCACGAATACCTTCCAATTCTGGACCATTTTCGAGGTGCCTAGTTAATCTGCTTCAATTCACATTGAAAGAATTAAACAATCATTTTTAGGATAAGGTAGCTCTTTTCGTTTTTTGCGTGATATCCGGCCGTATGTCTTTTGTACAGTTCAGCAGCTAAAGCCGAATCATCGGTCTTCCCGCGAGGATATCCTCTTCAGTGTCTCGAGTCTGTACTTCAAATGTAAAAGATTTTGCAAGAAAACAGGCAAACATATGTTCATGTTCGAAATAAGTAAAATAAAACCAAACAGCGTGCAATGGGCAAGCTTTTATATGCAAATTTTAGTGTTGCCAAAACGAATTAAAACATGTAGTCTTTGATGTTATTAAAGAGAACTCGTTTAGAATAGGAAAGAAACTTCGTCGTAATAGCGAAAGAATTTGTGTCACTTCTCAAGTCGGTCTGCTGTTGGCTGTCAAATGCGGACATCATCAACCTTCCAAAATAAAATCCCTGAACCCCAGAGATTGTTATTTGTGTGCGCAACAGACTTCAGTGAATAGCACACATCCAAAACACCCTCTTCTCCGGTATCTCGTTTTAGTTTTGTGAAATGTGATCCTAGTTCAATTGATTAACTCCTTTTGTTATTTTGTATGAATGCTTGTTAGATTTACTTTAGATGAGTTGCTAAAGTCTGTAAGTGATAACTGAACAAAATTCATTTCCAGTAATTTCGCACATTCTCGAAATCAGTCCAGACTAGTAGATCCTTATGTTAAACCCAAATGACGTGTAAACCACAGCTGTTTTTTTCATTTACTTTACAGTCAACTTCACCAGTGCCGCGCAAAACCGTCCGCAACTGCAGCAGACCCATGTTTTCGTATTTACAGATCAGTTAACATGCAGGCAATCGGTGGTAAAATTTTGAAAGACAGCTGTACTTACACACTGCAAACTCCAGGGATACAAGTGAGTTTTGCTAAAACCCAAACTATTATGCACTTTTAAAATCCAGATAAAGGTCATACCTTAGGCTTCCTGCAGAGCAGTCATCTATCAGTAGTGGTCGATCGCTGTGAGCTAACGGACAGTAACCGTGCAAATCAGTGACGGATAGGTGCAACATCATGTGGTGAAGTTCAACAAACCGTTCACAGCCTGCCCGGTAGCATAATGACTAAGGCGTTCGACTCAGAATCGTTCGTCCCGAGTTCGCGTCCCAGTTCGGGCGCGGTGGATATGCACTGCTGATGATTCTTAACAAGGATGAGACAGCTGTACAGTGCTTCCATGGTTTCTTTATGGTGAGTTGAGTGATGATATCACATGGTGAATTATTTCATGTAAACATTCAATCTCCTACTACTAAAATGTATCAAATAATAATTGTATTTTATTAGAAAGCCAAAACCGATAGTTAGAACGCATGCAGGACAGAAACCTCTCCGAGGGTTTGAAATTGTGGTAGACCTGAAAGGAAAACTCGGCAGCCAAAGCTGACCAACAATTTGCAAAAAAACTGTCATTATCACAGTGATGGCATTCGTCCTGGTCATTACAAGCAGTTGCATGCTTTCAACAGCGCGTGGTAGATTAGGTTCAGTTACAACAAGGGAAACAAACAAACAAACAAACGTATGTGTTTCCCGTTCCCTAAATTTCTAAAAACCATAGTTTCAAACACCAAAGGAGTTTCATAATTGAGCAAGCGGTTTGTCGAACATGTTTTTCGCTCTGAAAAAGATACTCTTCAGATCTTTGGTACTGCTTCCCTCCGAACATAATCTCCGTTGAATCTTTTCGACAGTAAGTGATAAGTGGAAACTGTCTTGAGGAGAAATCCATTGTCAAATTTTCTTATAATCTATGTAAAACGACAGCACTTAATTTGGGCTATCTTTTTGCTCGCTCTTCGGTCTTGTTTTCAATCAAAGCCTATCAAACTACCTTTGACAGTGGGCCCTGGCTCACGGAGTAAGGCAGTAAAATTGACATAACAACAAGGTGTTTAGTTAAACAATGAAATCGGCACAGCCTGCATGCCATTAACGAAAACAGTGGGATGTACACATGACCAAACCGAAGCATCTTGAAGAATTATATTAGAGCGAAAACGCCTAACCAGTATAACGTGAGAAAATCTGTACACTTGCAATAATATATGCGTGTGTACTTGCATGCGTGCATTTGAATGCTTCACCTTTGTGTGCATGCGCCTTGCACTGTGAATAACGATTTGCCGTATTGATTTGTTGAGGTTACAGCCGCAATCCTAATTTCATTCACCACCGTTCAACNGCGCCCCAACTGGGAGGCCAATCAGAACCCGAACCCGGGACGAACGATTGTGAGTCGAACGCCTTAGCCATTACGCTACCGGGCAGGCTGAAACAGCTGTACAGTGCTTCCATGGTTTCTTTATGGTGAGTTGAGTGATGATATCACATGGTGAATTATTTCATGTAAACATTCAATCTCCTACTACTAAAATGTATCAAATAATAATTGTATTTTATTAGAAAGCCAAAACCGATAGTTAGAACGCATGCAGGACAGAAACCTCTCCGAGGGTTTGAAATTGTGGTAGACCTGAAAGGAAAACTCGGCAGCCAAAGCTGACCAACAATTTGCAAAAAAACTGTCATTATCACAGTGATGGCATTCGTCCTGGTCATTACAAGCAGTTGCATGCTTTCAACAGCGCGTGGTAGATTAGGTTCAGTTACAACAAGGGAAACAAACAAACAAACAAACGTATGTGTTTCCCGTTCCCTAAATTTCTAAAAACCATAGTTTCAAACACCAAAGGAGTTTCATAATTGAGCAAGCGGTTTGTCGAACATGTTTTTCGCTCTGAAAAAGATACTCTTCAGATCTTTGGTACTGCTTCCCTCCGAACATAATCTCCGTTGAATCTTTTCGACAGTAAGTGATAAGTGGAAACTGTCTTGAGGAGAAATCCATTGTCAAATTTTCTTATAATCTATGTAAAACGACAGCACTTAATTTGGGCTATCTTTTTGCTCGCTCTTCGGTCTTGTTTTCAATCAAAGCCTATCAAACTACCTTTGACAGTGGGCCCTGGCTCACGGAGTAAGGCAGTAAAATTGACATAACAACAAGGTGTTTAGTTAAACAATGAAATCGGCACAGCCTGCATGCCATTAACGAAAACAGTGGGATGTACACATGACCAAACCGAAGCATCTTGAAGAATTATATTAGAGCGAAAACGCCTAACCAGTATAACGTGAGAAAATCTGTACACTTGCAATAATATATGCGTGTGTACTTGCATGCGTGCATTTGAATGCTTCACCTTTGTGTGCATGCGCCTTGCACTGTGAATAACGATTTGCCGTATTGATTTGTTGAGGTTACAGCCGCAATCCTAATTTCATTCACCACCGTTCAACTGACACCAGCCGACTAGTGAAACTTTATCACCACTTAGTGCACTGGTCAACCAGATGCTTTGCTCAAGGAAATGGACCCTCCAGAATTTCGGACTCACAGAAATCAATGCCAAACAAACGCTGCTCGACACAAGAATTGATACAAGCAAAAATTGCTACATGACTAGGTCGATACACAACAATAAAGAGAAAGAAGCTGTATAATATCCAGCTTGTTAGAAACACTAGGGCAAGTTTGCTGCATTTTTCTCGAAATAAACTTATTAACTCCACTTATCCGATCGAGCATCAGCAAAAGTTTAAGATTACCAACAGACCCTTGGGGACACATCCCTTGTATCCGCATTGAGGAGAGCAAAATGCTCACCGGCATAAACCTGATCCTACTACGAGTAACTGATCCAATAATCCTATTTTCAAACTTTATCAAAGTCTGAAGAATCAGAAAATTGATCTGGTCTTTATTCTAATCAGCAGACTGGTAAAAACTTTACCGAGTTTTCTGCATCATTATTTAATATACTTCGAAATTTTTCCATCACATAAGATTGCGAGTGTTATCAGTGTTAATGCGGTAGATTTGAAGTCTAAAAACAAAGTCCTAATGGGTCGTCCAATTCTCAAAACTCAACCAGACCTATCAACTGGCCAAACGACGGAAGAAAATTCCACTAAGTTAAAACTATTAGAACGCAAAAAATAGCTAAGAATCAAACAAATTGATTCATATTATTGCAGTTTTCAGTCAACTAAGACCATAACACTTATTGTTTCCTATCTCTCCATAAGTACCAAGACAGCATCATGCTCCACAATGAAATATTTCATTAAGTTTTACTGTATAAATTGTGATTAAGGAGCTGCAGTGCACAACGCGGAAACCTTTTCGCATCTCAGTTATTAAGCTACTCAAGATAGTAGCCCAAATGAGAGAATAGTAGTGTCTCTTAAATTCAACAACCAACGGTAACTTGGTCAAAAGTCTCAGCGTTGCTAAGCCAGAACCGAATTGAAAATATAGCCATTAATTTTTCATCTAGCGGTATCTAATCCTGCGTTTCATTGTCTTTAAACAGAAGTTTAAAAATGTGAACAGTGGCTCAGGAAAACCTTTTTCTCTTACAAACTTGCTAGCGGACAGCACCATTCCACCTTTTTATTCCACTTTCCCGTTTTGTATAATCAGATAAGTGGAAATCATCACAATTGTAGTGGACGGTCTGTCAGGAAACGGAAAATAAACAAATAAACCATATAAGAACAATAAAATCACGTACAATTCACAAGATACTGCGCACTGCACCGATGTGATAGTTTATGGCTAGAAATCGATCTGTTTGAGTCGAAAAACTCCGCAATCGAAGAAGACAGAAGTCAGTAACTCCGCTAGGTCTGAATAAATTCTAACAATAATGGTTCTGTCTAGCTATCATAAATGCTGATGAGCTGTTGATAGATCTTGATGCAACATCCAGCCGGTGAAGTCTTCTAACTGACTCCCATTATGTAGACCAATAATATAATGTGCAACTATTTCGAGCCTATGTAATACTGCAGAATCCTTTGGTGATGGATAGAAAAACGAGTAGTTTATTTGTTGTGGAAATTACCAGACAAAAATAGTATTAAAATGTTCAATTTTTTCAGTCATCAGACAAACAATTTAGACAAACATTATGCTGCCATAAATACACATGTCTAAGCGTTCTTAAAGATTTATTATAGGCAACAATAAGGGTTTTTATTAGAAATGTTCGAAACCCCTTAGTGTGATCTGATAGTATTAGAAAATGGACAACCTCTTCGCTTTTGTAAATTCCGCATTGCTCAAAATTTACATTTATTCAAAACTTAGCAATTGTTTAAAAATCGCACCTCATTGGTGAATAAAATAAGGAACAAATCAGTGCTGTGACTGATACGGAGCGCGTCACCGAAACAGGGGGCATTAGAACTGGCTGAAAAGGCCAACAGACCAGATGCATCGTATGGTCATGTCTGACTAGCCAATGTAGTGCACAGAAAGCTATGAAGATTGCCAAGATGATGAATTCCACGATTAATCTGTTCATATGGCAACGGTAACATCATCGCAAGCACTAATAAAGCTGAATATCCCAATAAAAGATGAGTTACCAATGAAAACAGCGGGGTTGAAGGAATGTGTGTGGGTTTTGATAAGACTGGTAAATCAACAGACAGTATAAAAGATGACAGATATAACGACCCAGAATTCATCGATGTCGAGGTAGCATGAGTAGCGAACGCGAATGCTGGAAAATCAATTGGATAAATAGATAGGGGGTCACAGAGAACGCCATCATTGAAATATCAGGTTGCAGTGAACTTTCTTTTGAATTTATCTAGTATTTCGTTTTATTCACACGTGGATCTAATACATGGAACTGATGTTCATTTCGTTCATCACTATTCATTTTATCGTCCTCTTCAACCGGTACGCCACAATGTTACTATTACCGTGAGTAACTTCATCCGTGCAAAATGTTTATCGGTCACACGTACTTCCTTGTTCATCGATTTTACCCTAGTACGCGGTCCACTTTTCATGATACCTGTTAGAGAGTGATATGTACCTCTCAACAACTAAGGGATTTTCTGTCCTTTGAGTAGAGTTTGGTTCAGGTGCCATCGATCTCCGATTTCCAGTGGTATAAGTAGTACCCTGATTTCAATTACTGAGGTGTTTACTAATCTCAACCTGAATCTGCAAACGCAGGTACAATATTTTTAGTTTTTTTATTTTCTTATTTTGAGCAGACAAGCAAACTGATTTTTGCTGTCCATATCCCTTATAGACTAGTCAAAATAAAGACCACGAATAATATATCATGTCTTTATTGATATAGAAAGAAGACTTTCCTAATTGACTGGGTTGGTGATCCACTGAATCATCGACAAAAGAATTACTACGATTTTCATCTGCTAAACTCCCGCCCCGTGCAACGATCCAAAGTACAGCTGTTTTCTTGCAAACGATGATACTCCTCGGCAGAAAAATACTCGTAATAAGATCAGGAGAACAAGCCTGGAAGCCACAATTTCCCCTCTTCACCCTTACCGTTCAGACGCAAATAAATGACAGTGTTGCCGAAAGTTAAAAGCTTTTGGAATTCACTTTGAGTTGGTGTCCAAACCATGTACTCCCGAACCAAGTCTTTCTAACTGACGCAAACACACTTACAAAAGGCAGTGCGCTTGTGTTGTATTGCCGAGTTTGGTTAATCTATGCACACGCTGAAGCACAAGACGCAAGCACTAGCGTCGCGCGATAGCGCAGGAGCACACAGCCTGTGGTCTAGTAGGACACGAACACACACTGGAGATTGGAGACACAATAGTTCGGGTCCAAGTCTTCAAGCCCCGTAGCCGCACAACGATTGGAACTGAACTGCTGCTCCTTTCAATGAAAAGCCAAACAAAACACAAAGTGGCGCGGAATACGAACAGCTAGCCCAGCCCTCTAGCGGAAGAGAGAAGATAAACACAGGATACTGCCGCGCGTTTATTGGTGACCCACCAATACAAGTCAGAATTCAAGTGAGCTCTATCGTTTATATAGTTTTGTTGCGTGGCCTTGGTTGATATATGAAACACCCAACCACAGAACGAGTTTTGACGAATCTTTTCGCGGACGTATAAAAATTTTCAACCCCGCAATATTTTAAATAGCGTCAGTTTCGAAATACTGTGAAAATGACAAGTTCTTTTGAGAAATAATAAAAGAACTACAATCTGCAGCACCACAAACCCTAGAACGGTCACCGACTATAACAGCCTGGCACATCACCGAACGAACTGAACTAAATTCAACACGCACAATTGCAAACACGAGCCTATGACTTTACTGAGAATAGCCTCCTATTACACGTACGACTTACGTCGCTGACTAGAATCTAGACTGAGATCAACAGTTCAACCATCCACACATCATCGTAGTTCACTTTTCTATCGAGTATCATAATGTGTACCCATAAACTGAAGCAAGCAAGATAGACCAACATCCTTAGCGAACACAGAAGAAAGAACAGTGTCCCACAGTTTCCAGACTCTTGGAAACACGCAACCTACATGACTAGGGGCGGATATGGTATATACCTCTCCTGCCCAATATAGACCAGATTATTATATAAAAACACGAGTTATTGGGATCATAAAAGTCATCTTTAAGTAACGAAACCCATCGGGGTAACCAAAAAGGAAGAGTAGTCAAATAACTTCCCGTTAAATTGTTGTTCATTGCAACATGGAAACCGGTGTACCACTCCGCTTTGAGCTCAGTGGTAAACGAAAATAAGCTTTTATTTGAATGCAACTGTTTCTGCAGGTGAGAACTATTTCCCAATGTTCAAGGGGCAAACAACAATGAATTTCAGAACATCACTGGCCATTCTGAGGTGAATTAACTTGCAGTCCCTATATGTATAAAAGTATAATACTGAGACAAAATTGCTGAATTATTTGCTGATCATAGAAGGCCACGGTATTTAGTTCCGTTCGCTTCTGGATTAAATCAGTTCCGATTTGTTGATTGGTATAGCCGCAACAGATTTTAAAGCTACTGTGGACGGTAACTGACCAAACAAATAAGTGCATAATGACTGTATTGTCTAGTTGTCGGCATCTGACTCTCTTTCTCTTGGACGTAACAAACAGCGCCGTTCGTTCATTCTAGCTCTCTTCTTCAATGTTCGAGCAATCACTTCTGTCAACCGTTTCCGAACGTCAAAAGGGGAAACAAGTAATCTGCAATATTACTCAATAGTTCTAGTGTAATTTAGTTTGCTTTTTCCCACAAAAATTGCATCACTAACCCACCTAGCACTCCTGTCTGCCTTTTCGAACGTGCCGGTGATAATGCAATTTACGTCCCCGTTCCCAGTGTTCCAAAGTGAGTATCATTTACCGCCGACATTTTTCTTATTCTCACCTATTTTGCACAGTTTTGCTCTTAGGCAACTCTCGCCCTTTCAACCATTCTATATAAAAGCTAATTTCCTGTCGTATATCTCACCTACGGAAATCTGCTGATTATTTACCTTGCATAGATTGTAAGTGGCGAGATCACATTTCCTTCTGAACTCTTCAGTCAGTTTTTAAATGGTACCAATTTTTATCACTGTTTTGACGGCAACCCAACGATATTTCATTTTAGTGAAGTAAAGCCGAAGCGCAGCCTGTTGAGGTTTAAATACAGATATAAATCAAAGAGTATGACTGTCCTGATGAGCCTCGATTAGTTGTATAAGACATAGTGACTATAAAAATCGCAGTGCAGCCAAGTACTGTCCTCAAAAGCGTTAATTACTAGGCATAAAAATGATGTTAATTTATCTGTTGGTATTTAGCCAGAACATTGTAATTGAGAGCACGTAAGCTTAATGTCCCCAACACGTATGTGTGTGTGTTACTGCGTGAGGTCTGAACTGCCATACGATGTATCCCATGGCACTTACCGGTGGGGCAATTTAGCACCCATGAGATCCCAAGTCGGTAATCACGGTAGTAGACCCTCATGCCAACGACTTTCATATATCTCTAGAGACGATACATGGCTTTTCTTGATTACTACTTACAAGGTAAACGAAGCGCATCGCACAAAGTCTTCCGTGGTAATCCACTAACAAAGTTCGTACTGCTAGGCATTCACCCTCGTTGATCATTTTAAACAGGATAAAGCCTATTTATGAAATTATTCCTCATACAGCATCAGCGCTCAGTTCATCAGCACGAAAAAATGAAAGCACTGTACAGCTGTTTCACCAATGATAGTAATCATCACCAGTGCATATTCAACACCCCTGAACTGCGACTTGGCTGAAAATGAGCCAGCGCAGTTATACAATGTGCTTGTAGCATGCCAAAACAAGGGAGAGAGGCTGAGCAGTTGGAAGATAATAAGAGCGAGCAACTGCGCGCACCCGTCAAACCTAGGAGGCTTTAAAACGTCCAGGGACATTAAGGCGGGTTGTACTCGTAAAACAAAATGATGAGTAAAAGACTTATCGGTTGAGCTGATAGAGCCTAGTGAAACAAGGTTCCAATGAGGCAACGAAATTCCTTCAATTTAGGGATTCCAACGGCATGTAAATTTGATGCTCATAAAATAAGAGAAAAATATACGAGTTGACAGTTATTGGGAGAGTCAGAAAAAAAGTAAATTATAGGGGAATATGATGCTAGGTCTCCAGTTTATCATCGAATAAATATTTGTTTTCTATTTTATTTAGCCATATTCTCTTACTATGAGCCAATAATTAGTGCAAAAATGAATGTTAGATCTAGAATGGCATCAAGATGTGCTCTCTAATACTACTGCTTTTTAAGTACAGGTTACTGTTGTATCAGCTTCATCAAAGCAGAACGAAAGCAGACGCTATGAGATGCTAACACTTCATAGAACAGTTGTCAATGCCATATATAAAATATTGCGCGTTTATGTGACTTTCATCTGTTGAAAAATAATCGCATGAACGGACACATTTAGGGAAAATTAAAGTTCGGAAAATTCCAGTCAGGAAATTGGGATTAACCCCAGTAAAGATGAGTTGATTGAGTCAGTATTTTTTCGCGCACACAGCTCCCTGTAGAATGTCAGCTGCTCCGAGTTACGATTACGTGACAAGGGCTCGCAAGGCAATGCTAACTCAACTTTGCTTGCTTTCCATTATGTGCATTCCAATAATGACCCGGAATTCAGATTTTGCCGATTTTCGGGAAAATACCTACGTCATCATCTGCGCCAGCCCTTTGGAATACGTTCAGACATTCGCTGTGAAAATCGCCTGTTCGATCTATCAATGTACAGCTCACTAAAACTTGATGTAAACTGATGAACTACAAACTAGACAGACTCCGTCACCGTCGAACTTCACGCCTGTCCAAGTCCATCTTCCGAGTACACCATAAAACTGAAATTGTACGGCGGCCACCGTGCTATTTAAGCCCGACCTGGATCTTTGACATTTCGTTCATAATGCAGCCACCTGCATAAGCCGGTCTAAGTTAGTTCCTTTGTGACTCCATACACCCGATAGCCCTTGGATCTATATCGTCTGTAGATGTGTAGAAACTTTTCGGGATAACCGTTTTTGTTTCAACTTCTCCCGATATGTTGTTTCTTCTCCCTTCAACGTATCAATACAGCATTGTTTCTGGACCTGTAATAGAACCTTCGCACGAAAACGTTTTGCCATGTTGTTGGGGCGAAACTTAAGAATTTTAAATATCGATCTTTCCTTGTTACTTTTCTGTAACTGGACTATTGCTGTGTTCCATCTGACCACCTCACGAGTTCCAAAACTAAAAACTTAGTGGCATTCACTCCTTCTTCAAAAAAAGGCAGAAAGATGTCCATGAAGGGGTCCAAAATCACGTAAATTAATGGGAGAATGATGAGGATATGTAGAATTTAAATAACAAGTTGACGAACAAGCTCGTTTTCAGTGATTCGTGCTCATGCCATTACATCACTATATATATATATATTGACAAAATATTTTCACTATAGGAAGGATTGGATTAGTCATTTACAAATATGGGTGGGGAAGGGATTTGTGATGTTAATTGTCTTGTTGTCTAGGGTTTGTATTGGGACGGGGGGTGGGCCAAGGGAGTTGAAGCGCAACCACAAACTGTTTTTAAGAACAAAGTGGAGGATTGTGAAGACAGATTGCGACAGCTTCCGCAGTGCTCAAGAGGCGACACTTTGCCAACCTGGATTGTTGACCTCTGACCTTATACAGGGTCCGGAAAGCTTGCGTCACATTCACGGTGTGGTTACTCTGTGCCAGATGTGAAACCACTGCGCTATTAAGTGACTTAATTGTTCCAGTGCCTAACCATGTCGGGTGGTGCTCACGGATGCGTTCAGACAAGCGCCTGGTCGTGCGGCCGATCTACATTGTCCCACAGGAAAATGTGAATGAATAGATACAAAACGAGGCTGCAGAATCAGGGACTTTGTCTTTCAACCATAATGACACTACGGGGCGGGATTTGAACAGGATACGAAGCTTGGCTGCGTAGAATGTCTTATTGATAGCACTAGTCAGTCTTCGTCGTGCGAATCACTGAAAACGAGCTTGTTCGCCAACTTGTGTTTTCTCAATGTGCTCAGTGGTAATTTACAAGGAATTGAAATAACATCAACATAACGCCTGCATGGTAATGTTTGAGAAATGTTATCATACATTTGTTTTCCGACGGTGAATAAGAACAAATGATCCAAGGCCGGGCCAAATGATCTCCCTATGGGTACACCATCTTTTTGTCTGCATGAGGTTCCAGGGAAATCGAAACGATCTGGGAATTCAGAAATCCTGAAGTATGAAAATAAATAACCTGAAGAAGTAATTCGGCCACGGTCTTAAGTGAAGTACAGAAATCAGATTTGATCCTAAATCAATTCAAGGATACGATACCAAAAAGTCATCTATAGTACTCTAGAATCCATCGTCGTACACCTGCAAAATGAACTTACGTAACCTACTGAGTAAATAATTAGAACCCATGGGAAGTCGGGAATCAACACCTCCAACGAAACAGTTAATAATGGTTCGGAAAGTGAAGACTGGAGCCATTTTGAGTCCTAACAGGGATCCATGTAAAGCTGCTGTAGCATGCACTGGGAAAGCGAGCTTCGAAGGAGTTAAGCAACAGACCTCAAAATACAGCAACAAAAAATCCTAGCATAAGCCGAAGTCAGCGTCAACACTTACACAGCTTAAATAACAGCGATATACAGAATACATGGTACATTGGGTGCTGCAGGGTACCTCCTTGGATTGCGGATAGGGAAACGGTCATCATTTATGTGGCTAGACGTAAATAAGTTGAGCCCAGGCTCACTGAGTAAACAGGCGGCGGACAAGCAGCGCAGTCTCGAAGGTGGGCTGAGGGTTCGTTTCACAAGCGTTCACCCTGAAAATGGCACAAGAATCCACTGTTGTCACCTTGACGCGATAATGTGGCCTGCAAACTAAACAGAGCCACTACCCGCAGTCTTGTTCGATTCACCTGATAGAGTTTTCCGTAAGCGATACATGGAGCAATCAACCAGCCACCGGCTCTTATAGAATTACGTTGCAGTTTCGCAGATGGCGCTGGGTTACATAACAGCTAGAGGTGCACCCTTTAATAAAGTGGCCTACTCTGGTCCGGGAGATCGAGTAGCACTAAATGCCTACAAATATGAAAATGTCTGATCTCACAACAGACGTTTTACACTGTTCTCATTCATTAAAGTGTTTTTCTACCATGTACAGCTTTTCGTTTCTTTAGTGGTTCATTTGGCTAAATTCCCCACCCGATTTGCCCATATTATTTAGGGACTTCTGTATATCGTAATGGTAATACTGTCCCTGGGAAAGTCGTGTGCATGTTCTCTCGTGCTCTCCTTCAGCTAGCCTGTAAATCCCGCCAAACTTGTTCCTGTCAAATGATTCCCTTCTTCCTCCTCTATACGCTCCACACTATCCACATTCGATGTGCAAACACTAGTATATACGGCACAACAGGCATGTTTAGCTTGCATACCACAGACCTCAGCCACAGTTGTGTTCTATTCAGGAGGCTCGCATTCAAGATCCCAACTATGATCCGACTGATATTTCCATCCACTCCTTCCATTGACTGTCATCTACGTAATTCTGGAGACCCTTTAGGTGCTTCTCCTGACCTTTGGGTAGTTGGTGTGGCTCTCATTTAGGTGGTGAGGCTGCGCTCCTTGACTGGATCTCAGCCGACAGCCACCTGCGGACAGTGAGACTTAGGAGTTCATGCAAAGCGAACAGCGACGCTCTGGTAGACGCAACCTACTTGTCACCTCCACGTACAAATTACAGCCGAGATGCCATTAAGTACAATTTTATCGAAGGCTGCATGGTCTCTTACGAACAGCAAAGCCGGATGACAACGATTTCAGCAGGAGACATGAATTTTCGAGTAGGTCAGCCATCTCCGAATGAGGCATACTTAGGAGGCCCTTTTGGTCTCGACTCCGACTCTCCGCTTAGACCATCGATTATTTCTTGCCCGTAGGGACTTCAGCGCTCCACACGCCCTTGCGCCACCTGAATTTTGCACTTACTTGGTCAGCCATGGACCCAGGTCGACGAAACCCACAGCAGCAAAATGTGGCGGGGCTGCTTGCAAGAGTGCTGGTGGAAATGGAGCCCTACCCTTGACTCTCTTTGGCATATTTTAGCTGGCTTTCAGCCCCAGTCCCTCCATAAAGCTATTTTGGCATTCGTCCAGTGTCCTAATTCAACAGATTTACCTTCTAAGACGGAGATCCCAAAGGAAATTCAAGCATTCTAAAGTCATGAAGTGACGGGCTCCTGTGACATTTCCTTAGGTTTACTTGAAGACAAACGAATGGAAATGGTAAGATAACTTCAAGTTTTTTTAAAAGTTTGACATTCTGAGAATATCCTCTTTTCATGGAGAACTGATTGTTGTTTCCATCTTTAAGAAAGGCTCGCACAATGAACGGGCTAACCACATGAGCATTATTTTAATCCCCATAGCGTCGAAGCTGAAGTTAGTCATTCATCACAGGTTGTACAACACGCATAACAAGAAAACTCTCGAAAAGCAAGCTGGGTTTAGTGCTGTTCGTGGATACGTTGATCAAATATTCACCTTTTGAGTGTTGTTGGAGCCCCGTTTTACTTCCCACTGAGCTTCTGACCCCATCAACAGGTCTGTACTACGACACCGTTTGTTAAGAATTGGTGTATCATACAAGTAAATGTCGACTTTCGAACAGTTACGTCAAGTTTGGATTAATGGCCGACTTTCGTCCTCTTTCGTCTCCACTGAAGTAAGGCAATGATTCTGCTTACTCTCATTTCTATTCAGTTTTGCCAAAAGCCATATTTTGCACTACCCTCTTTGCCTCCTTCTCACATTTTCTCTCTCTCTCTCTCTCTGATCTTCCAGAGTTAGGAGTTGCACTCTCTACGGAGAACAAGACTTTTGACTTACACTATGGTGATAATACACTTTGATGAGCAGCGACGCAAAATCAGTTCAACAGGCGTTGGACCGCTTGGCAATCGAGGCATCTAGATCCGATCTGTGATTTGCAACTCCAAAGTACGAAGTACTTCATCGCAGGTTAGCACAGCCTGTATCTGCAAGTACCCTTTGTAATGATGGGTTTGAGGTAGCCAGTAGCTCTGATCCTCCTAGAAATTTGATTATCAACTGGTGTTTGTGTTTGAAAGCGTTCACGTAACAAACTGCGAAAACTGGAACAGCTTCTGTGAATCTGAGACACTTTCCGTACACCGTGATATCTGGCTTTCCTGTAAGGGAAAAGTGTACAATTCTGTGGTTCTTAATGTTATTCTTTGCAGTTGTGAGACCTGGCCTGTCCGGCGGCTTTCTGCTACCCGTGCCGATATCTCCGAACCGTTAATCGATTATGATGGAGGTGTCAGGTGAGTATTGGCGAAGTTCACCGTCGTGTGTCGGGTCCAGACAGTCGTTATCCCACTGAGGTAATCATCTAACATTTCATTCGGTGGCTTTTGCACGTTTAGAGCATCCTTGCTCATTGCCTACTTTTTAATGCTTCTGCTGGGCAAGGTTAGGTGAACGTTCGTGAATGTAAGTCTATAACTTAGGACAGAGGTATGATGAAATCAGCTTCGGTTTTGGCTTCTGTTGGAGTTTCTTGTCTTCCCGGCTGCTGTCTAAGATGTGAATCCTATCGATGGTTAGGTAAACTAAGACATGATTCAGAATAGAATTCGGTGATGTGTGCGCTGTACGGTCTATCAGTGGAACTCGTACATCAAAAATAAATTAAAAAACGACAAAATCACGCATCCGACCTCTGTCTATTTCTATTTACATGAGTTCGCACTGTGAACACGCTTGTTATCAAGCCGATATAAAACAATATAATGAACTGTGGCTAATCCAAGAGACAAGTGAACCTCGATGTCATAGTTACCGCAGAGATCAAGAATCCGGGTGAGTAATGTATCAATTACGATGAGTTTTTGTGCTGCGTGTTTCTATCTAGCTGCCGACAATTTTAATTCGAAGCAGCGTGTTTACTAGCAGGTGTCTTGGACAGGAATCTTACACGGTTTGCGTGTCGTCCCCGGTGATATTTACCCGCATATTCGGCAACCGTAGGGATACCACCTAAACCGAGCTGCTACTGCCTTTGGAGCGAAATAAATTCCGAAAGAACGTACTTTTCTTCTAGCCAAAAAGCTAAAATAAGCTGTGGTTGTTTGCGCGGCTGCGGCCAATTTTTCCTCACTTAAGAAACTCATCTGTTCACCAATTTATTCATTTACAACAATAGCCTACTATGAGTAGTGTGGCCCAAAGAAGAAAAAAATTGATTACAAAACTGCGCTTTCTTGCACTTCACGGATATCCATGTCCAACATCAAATTATGCCTCACATCTCAGGTGGCCACTATCCAATCCTTAGTTTCTTTAAAGTTTTTCAATGAAGGTTAGTATTTATTTATATAGTTTTGTCATCCATGATTGTAAATTGCAGATCTTCGTTGGATTTATCATCATTTTCATCAAAGCGAACACACTGAACACAGATACTCTCAAATACAGCCTTTTGTCACCTACACTTCAGTCAGTTTATTGCATTTCATTAATTACCTATTTGTCCTTCACTATTGTTCAGCTTCTCACGCTTCATAGACTGTAACCGCACTGTATTATTTTCTTCTATCCATCTGAGAAGTGATCGATCAAATAGGCACTGGGAATTCTTCTACTGAGTAGAAACTGGATAAGATAGATACTTATTCGTCCGGCAGATTCTCCTTACCTTTTATTAGAACACATTTTTAAGTGCAGAACGAAGTTCCCTAATTCAAATATAATATCATTTTGCAGCAAATCAATTCAGTTCTAGCTGGATTAATGCATTTAGTTTGCGGTTAATTAAATGGAACTGAATATTTCGAAGTTCGGTTTTGGTAGATTTTACCAACTGTAGAATTGATCATAATAAGACCTCCTATCTAAGTGGGATTCAAACACTGACTTTACCCGCTTAATCTTATCCAGCGTTCTCTTGATTGTTCCTCAATGTCACCTCAACTAAAAGTGAAAAGTTCACCAGACAGACGACACGCTCAGCGATCAGAATCTTCTGAATGCCACCAAATTGGGCTGCGATTGACACCAGTTTCCTAAGTCATTTAGCGACAACATATTCCTCACAGGGACCCATATTACTGCTGATGCATACCATAACTACCGTATACCTAACAGGTCAAAACGTGTTGTTGGTTGGCTAGTTGTTTATTTTAACTGTGCCCCAGGAACTAGAAAGCTGTCTGTGTACATCTATTCTTACCGGGTTTTCACAAGCTGGCTACATTGACTCTCCTTGTGTTCACTGACTACATGTCAGGTAGAGTGGCTACTTGGTAGACTGCTTTTGTTGTGCACCGTATTAAGAAAGTTACCAAACGCTGTGGAGTTGCGAATCGATTTTAAAGCCTGCGCCGAATTTCAGCAAGCTACCAACTTTTAGTTCCATGGCTTCACAATCATTCTACTTAAATTGTTTACACACTTGCACTCTAGAGATTGCATAGTGGCGAAAGTTCTCCTGTGATCCCTAATTTTCCAGTTTCGTTCCACAGAACACAATATATTTTTACTCGATTAGACATGTGTTCGATAACTGACTTTTGAATTAATCTATGTTCCTCGTCTTATCTATATCTAAAGGTTATGAATCGTGGACACGTTGATAACGTGTAAATGCAATCACGCAAAGTCTCGCCGTTCCTTACAAAAAACAGCTTCGCTTGGCCGAATCCAACAATACAAAGTCCGTCAATCCATATAAGATTTCCTAATTCTATATCCCATAATACTACCATCAAAAATTGGGAGAAGATTATTTAGAATTCTGAGGTAGGAAAATTCACAGCGTTTTTAGCACCCAGAAAAAATTAAAGACTGATTTTCTGCAGAACCACACCGAAAAAAATTAACTTAATTTCAGCAATCAGTGAGGCGTTTCATTGAGATATGTTAGTATGCATGCGTCGTGCTAACAACACTACCGAAATGAACTAGGAAAAGCCTCCTAAGCTTTTGCAGGCTCTTCCCGGAATTGACGAGTAAATAGTTAAACTTAAAGCAACCGTAATACATACACACTCCACTTCCATCCAGATAACAGTGGCTTGTATACATATATATCCTTTATCCTCTAATTCCTTTTTTAATGAAGTAAAAATGCATGACATTTTCCAGGGAGGGGGCGACGGCCCTTAGAGGGCCTCCAGGGAGAAAATCGGTCGGCGGTGAGAGAATTTGAACCCGTCACTTCCAAGTCCGGGCGCTAAGACATTATCCGCTTGATATGTATCACATCACTTTGCACATCACTTACCATCGGAATCGTGCAGACTGACGAAAAGATGAGAGAATACGAGAGAAAAAGGAATATCGTGAGGAATTCACCTCATACTGTAATTCCTCCACCTCCAAGTCATCGGCTATCCATCAATATCCATGATTCTTCTGTGTATGTTGCACTATCCGATTGTCCAAACGGTAGAAGAGAGTTGACGTAGAGTACCCTAACCAAATCCCTGATTAAGTATCCTGACCCACGAGACAAAGGAACGATCTGAGTCTCACGTGTGCCACTGTTAACCGACAACTGATTTCTCAGTTCACACACCCTTCGTAAAGGGCTAGACACCTTGGGCATGCAATACACCCTTTCGCCACAGATACCAGTGAGCGTACAACCGTATACTTCCTACGCCGCTGGCAGTTTGTTTGGAATAGTGGTTCATCCATCCCTCCCAGAATGGATACCAAATACAAAGCAACCCAATGGAAAACGCCGGCAGTATCCTTCCTCCGAGCCATTTACTGAAAACACCGCCATGAGGGGCTAATGTGTAGGGATTCCTCAGCATAGGCAATTTGAGACACCGTCATTTGAGAGTATTGAGAGTTATTCAGGGCCAGAAGCCTACTCGGAACCTGAAACACTCACCCCCGACCACGCTGAGACATCTTCTGTGAATAGTCCAATCATCAAAAATCTGTTAGCATCCAAAATGCTACTAAACTTGAAGCAATACAAATTTCGACTGATGAAAATAACTGTCCAGACCACAATTCCCTTATATCCCTACGGGAAATGTTTCCTGGTTCTCGAACATTATTTTGTTCGGCTAGTCACTAAAGGCTCCAGGTCAACAGGTGGACCGAGACCTTCAGGGTTCGGTGAGATACTGGTCCATCGACACGTATTTAGTGTGAGTGGAACTTAAGCATGTCCTAATCGAAACACGTTAGCTGTACCTGTCAAGAACTTCATGGAAAATCGATGTCACTCCAGAAAACGCAAAGCTCCTGCATTGTATGTAACGGCTGAGTTGAAACAAAGATATTCATTCGCAAGCAGAATGAATCAGTTAATCGTTCTTAACTGACTGAACAAGCCCTATCATCCTAGACAGTTCGTAAAATCCACCATTATATAATACATTTTAATGATAGGTAACAAGCATAAGATTTTCATAGTGTTTCATGAAAACCGCAGCTAGACAACGACAGCATATGGGAAATGGTTTAATCATCTAGGACAGAGCAAACTGGCAAAAATAACAGCGATCGTGGTGCCGAATGGTGCATGATGGACGAGAGAAATAGATTGGGTTGTAAGTAGCCCAATTGCTTACAAATGCACTGGTAGGCATAAGTACTAGCTGGACTACAAACTCAGCATTAACTGCATTTTGGTGACTGGACTAATTGCAAAAGTGTTCTAACCGGTGGGGGACAATGACTTTCCTGTGACTCCGTTCATTTCGAGAAAAATCAGAGTGTGGAGAGTAAATACCTAACATAAGAAAATCACTTATCTTATCTAACTGAAAATGCCCTCGAAGGTGATTACAAACATACGTAAGAAATTGATATCTAACGGAAACCAAACGAAAGTCCACAGTTAAAAAATCGATCACCGTTGTGTCTACTGGCTACTAATTGCAAATAGCTTACAGTTTATTGTGTTGTATTGCATCATATTGTATTTTGTGGACAAAATAATGTCGCATTTCAGTTATAAAAGGAAGAATTGGAAAAACTCATTGGTGTACAAATCGGGAGATGGTGCTTTGCTTCACCTTGTAGTGTCGAAGCCTCTTGATTTGAGATGACAACCGTCGGAAGTTCTTTACAAAGGCAGAAATGTGAGTAGTCCAATTCAGATTTTTATCAATAGTAACTCAGATATTTCACAGAATAACCCTGGTAAGTGCTTTTGAGTTGATGGAAGACGTTTCGGATGGGTAGGCCAGCCGAGAGAGGGAGAACAGACATGTGAAACATTTAGATGTGTTGAGATTTAAACCAGCTCGGGCAGAGAAATCGTAAACAGAACATAGATGGTGGGAAAAACTTTGAAATTCATCGTTGTTCGAAACGGCTTGATTGAGAGAGGGAAACATCATCAGCGTACTTGAACAGATGACTGGGTGAGCTAGTAGATAATTCGTTGATGTAAGCAGACGAGAGAAACGGTAAAAGAATAGCACCCTGAAGCACTCCTGAGTTGTTAATCAACGGTTTTGAAACTTTACCGTCCATTCGTGTTCACTGGTTTCGTTTAGTAATCAGACAGCCATGCAAATGAAGGCCTAGGACAACCAAATGTTTCCAGTTCGTGAAATAGAAGAGACCGTGGGACAAAATCAAATGCCGACGAATAGTCCAGGAAGGCGCAACGCAGAGACTTCACTGATGCGTTTAAGGACTTTCAAATGTGGTGAATAAGGGAGACGACAGCGTCCAAAGTGGACATGTTAGATTTATAGACAAACTGAAAAGGGTCGTTCGGAAGATACATAGAAGAACACAGGCGCTTAAGTACAGCATACTCCGTCAGCTTAAGACCGGAAGCCGTTAAGGCGATGGAGCGAAAATGTTTCGCCAAAGCGGTAGAACTGTTAGATTTAGGGATGAGAATAATAGTGACGGGTCTCCAACAGTCAGAGATGGAAGACGAGAACAATGACGAGTTAATAAGAGAAGTAAATGGATCGGTCAGAGCCACAGAAACATGCCTTAAAATAGCGCTGTGGTAATTTCAGTGGTGTAGAAAAGTTCCAGCACCTCTTTGCTAGAAAAACTTGTAATTGTCATACCATCTTCCTGTCCAAAAATGACTGGGGTATAAGTGGAAGTGTGGATAAAGTCATGATTGATGCAGTGGACATCCGCAGAAAATTTTGCATGTTTCCTTTTCTTCCCACACAACATTCAAATGCCTTGCCACAGGAATCAATTGTTGCTACCACTCAGGAGTTGGCTGGCGAATGTCGTGCCAATATGGACGAGCAGCAGTGCAGATGAACAGCGGATTCACGTCAAACAAGCAATACAACTGGCATTAGGTTTCGTCTGTGCTCTATGTTTAAAATGTGCCAAAGACATGATTTTGAAAAAGTCACCGAGCCTAATGGGGAAAGAAAACGCCAGCTCATGAACTGGGAGGTGAGCAAGATAAACCGATATCTACAACGTCGGATGTCGATATGCCTTAATAAAAGCCGTCGAAACTCATGACTGGAAGTAGCCCAAGAACTGCAGTTAGCATCTGGTTCAGGCAGCCGTCAAAGACTGTTTGAGCTTAAACATGACACCGGCGGGCATCAAATGTCGGTCAGTGGGAGGGTATGCAATAAAAATGGAGATCCCAGTCGTGGGATACAGCAATGCTCGATCGTTGGGCTGAATAATTCAGGGTATGATTTAGCTGGGTGCACGTTAATGTAGTTGCTGCGACACAAACAACTGTCAATCCTTTGGAAGCGTCGCCTGATCTTCCAAATAAATAGGAAAGACTCAAATTTGCGGCCATCGTAGCGGAAATCATTGGCCAGTCAAGACGGACCCCTCTTGTTTTTTTCAAAATTATTGGATACTGGTTGATAAAATCGGCCCTTCTACCTGATATATGAAACGGGGAAATCCTTTCTTTGTCGTAGGTTAAGTCATTGATAGTACCCATCTTCAATTAAGGAACACGCGATGACTGTAGTTATCATGGTAGGATGTTTGATTTCGATAGTTACTTAGGTCTTAGCCTCGATACTGTTGTGCCGTCCGACACCTATTTATGAAAACAGCATCGGCAAACAGCAGGTCAAAATTCCCCCCTGTCAATAAGATTGTAACTTCACGGGCGTAAGAAGTGGAATGGTATAGCTTGCTGGCTTGACTGCAAAACTCAATAAACCAGCTGTTTTGTTCACCAGAACACGTCTAGAATATAATCCACCATTGTAAAATTATGTAAGAGTGAGTCTAATGTCTACTATGAAGATTCGGACTAGAGGTTGTATCGCCGAGATGCAGACTCTAAAGACCCTTTAGCAGCCAATAGCTGCAGCTTTTTAGCCCGGAGAAAAAAGTGAAATAGACGAGCCTTTCTAGAGCAACTAGTTCGCATACAACAAGGGACCTGATTTATCAAATTTAGTTGTTTTCTGCGAATAAAAGTGTACTTATTCTGACCTATTGCATCCATATAATTAACCAAGTAATACTGGTCTGTATGCATTCATCATGGATACCCTCAATAGGACAAGAACATGTGTGATTCACTCCTCTTCTCGTAGTTTAAAATCCATATTGCCTACTGGACACATTTTAAAGTTTTGCTGAATCCTGTGGCCTCTCCTTTATTTTAAACAATTCTGTAACATTGTGGTTTTATTGTGTCATTTCCTGATCTTGGAAGTGCCTGGGGTTAGGGAATTAGTAAATATCTTCGACTGTTCTCTGGCAGGCAATTCTTAGGTAATGTCCACAGCCTCGTTCCAGGTGTTTGCAACTGATTCTCTGATCCAAAAACAAGCACTTGCTCTCTTTCGGAAATCATTCAGAACAGAGTTATAACGTCTCTGATTGTATTTTCACCAGCTAAGTGTTCCAGCAGGAACGAAGCGGAAAAGTGCCTACTGCGTCCGTACGATCCTGCTCTACGTGAAATCTTTTCAAAATATCCAGTCGCAACACTGGTACGAGGTACCTATAACCAGCCTTAAACGTTCAACACCAGTGAACATGTTACTACCAACGTTTCGAGATGACATTGGTTCTAATTACTAGAAATACAATCCATAGTGCAAGATAAGCTTCGCCGACTATGAGATGATCAGTCGAAAATTTTGATATCTTAGGTCTCCTAATTTTCTCAACAAGTCTTATCATCATCAGTGGTGAAATTGGTATGGGTACTTGTAACGTTTTAGCTTGCTAGAGCAATTCGAGAGCTAAAATGAGCTCGCCAGGAACGGAGACTTCGATAAGCCTGTCATTTAACTCTAGTCCCGATCCGGGAGCGATGAACTTTTGTTTGCAATTGTATACCTTTTTAATAAGGAACGTTATCCAGTCTTAAACAGCTCGCATTCACTGAGGGATGTGGAAATCGAGAAGTAATTGCGACTACCTCAGTGCGCTGTACCACTTTCCATAGAATTTCGGCATTACGGTTCCAATTATGTCAAGCTATTCGGAACTACTATCAATCTGACCTGTTCAGATCTCGTTCACACAGATTTGAGACGTGATCCATCTTATATGAACACGACTGTCGTTTACGTATTGTCAGATGAACTGACCATTTGTGCATTGGTGTATAACAAGCAAGCAAGCTTATGCTTGGCAAATCTTGTCTAAGAGAAGTATGTTCTTATTCATCTCCGGATATTCTTGTCCTAAGTCTGGATAATTCTGATGTCAGTAGTAGGAGATTGAATGTTTTCATGAAATAATTCACTATGTGATATTATCGCTCAACTCACCATTATGAAACCATGGAAGCACTGTACAGCTGTTTCATCCTTGCTAGGAATCATCCGCAGTGCAAATCCACCGCGCCCGAACTGGGACGCGAACCCGGGACGAACGATTCTGAGTCGAATTATTTCATGAAAACATTCAATCTCCTACTACTAAAATGTACCAAGTAATCAAGCTCTGTAGGTCATATCCAAAGCCTTCGTCGTACTTAGGCTACCTGCAGAGAAGTCATCTATGAGTAGGGGTCGATCGCTGTGAGCTAGCGGATAGTAACCGTGCAAATCAGTCACGGATATGTGGAACATGATGTGGTGAATTTGAACAAACCGTTCACAGCCTGCCCGGTAGCGTAATGGCTAAGGCGTTCGACTCAGAATCGTTCGTTTGGCCCCGGGTTCGCGTCCCAGTTCGGGCGCGGTCGATATGCACTGCTGATGATTGCTAACAAGGATGAAACAGCTGTACAGTGCTTCCATGGCTTCTTTATGGTGAGTTGAGTGATGATATCACATAGTGAATTATTTCATGAATTCTGACGTCGTTACGGGATAATGTGGGAAAGAGTAGTGTTATTGGAACTTTTCAGATATAAGTCAGTGGGAAGCGTGAGTAGTAGGTAATTTTTCAAACCACAGGGCTAACAAGTCGGGGTCGAAATTGCAATAATCCGTTTAAGGAACCGAAGTAACTCCTATTGAACCAGGTTCTCTCGAGGGGATTTCAAGCAACGGAACTACCGAAGTTCAGCTCCCTGGTGAAAGGGGAGAATGAGATTTAAGAGCATCTTTCTTCCGCTAGACGAAATTATGACGATCAACTAGTGCGGCAGTTCTACGGTCACGTCAGGGCAGGCGTCACTGACATCAGCCTGCAAAGAATTTTTTGGAAAAACGTAACCTTAAATCCGCGGAGGCAAGAATATTTTGGGAGCAGGTGGTTGATTTGAATCCAACCATCAATTCAGTCTATCCATACAATTCCAAAAACCACAGCTCCAGTAATATACAGACTCGAATTAGCAGCAAGTCCTAGAGTTAATCTGACCCCATATTGTGCAATCGCGAATAGGAAAAAAGACCACCAACCGTAAATTACCTTGGGATCTATTTACGGGTCATTGTACAACCGTCGATCATACACTGACATGGTACATTCCAGCCGATGGCAGTGACCAAATTTCGTCCTTTTCGTTGCTGAGGTATCGCGATTCTAATTGGTTGGTAGGTACAAGCGGCAGCTAACATAGCTTTCTTCATCACATGATCTGCACGTAGACTTTGCCTTTACCTAGTGTAACAGTAGTACTTGCCTGTAGGATTCAGCCTATGTGCAATGGCTAAGAACATCCATAACGCGAAATGGTTAATTGGAATTTCCTGGAAAAATGCTCACATTTGTAGAAGTAAACTGTTTTTTCCCAACTTGCGAATCTCCTACTGACCAGCGCGGTTAATAATTTTGAACCTTTCTTTCTTGGTTGCACGACTTCTGGTGAGCCAGCTTAAGTTCATTTTGCAACTCCAAGTGAACGTAGTTTCGCCACAATTGCCTTTTCTCGTGAGTTTTTCGTCGGTTTACCGCACCTTTTGGGTTAATCTCCGAACTGAAACTAGAATCAATGGGTGAATTTCTGCGGCAGACATCCATCCGGCTATGAACCAGATATGCAGCACATTCCTTAGAATAAATTTTACTGTTATCAGCACACGGTTGGATCTCCGATTGACCCGCTTCCCACTCGAATTTAGTTGCCGCAGTAGCAGGCAACATCGTTGTAATCAAAAGATGGTTTCCAGGACTCAAGTGGCAAGGGCAAACTTTCCATGATAACTGAATTTGACAGTTCACTACTGGTAGGGGAAATAGTCTATGAATGTCTCAATCAGTACTGGCTTGGTGGACGAGACTGTCGGGCCGCTGGTTCATGGATAACTATGCACTGTGCACAGCTGTCAACATCCGATGCGAACGACTCACTCGTTCAGTTGTCGCCAAACTGTAGTTCACTTTTGGTTGTGGTCACCTGGGGAATGTCCTGACTACACCACTCTTTCGATATCTAAACGAAAGCAATGCAGTCAGCTTATCTGTCGAGAATGTCTCAGACCATTTAGATTCAGAATCTGAGCTCCAAAACATGGTACTAGTCAGGTGCTGCCGACCAAACTAACATGCACTGTCAGTTTTCTATATACCTAATACACCGGCTTGGAAACAAGCATGGCACCAACGCAACAGCATGTAAATCGGGTTTTGTGAAAATTGGATAAGAGGGAGGAAAGTATAATAAACCGTAACAAACCAGTTGTTCTTTTGTGTTTTCACCACAAACATTGTGATTTTTTCTGTTTTCGGTGGTTTTTTAAGGGAGGCGAGTTTTACAGGTAGATTGTGCAGCAATCACACTGCTGGCTTTGGTTCTGAGCCGGGAAGGCTGGAAGTACCAATCGAACAAAAGAAAACTCGTGGCAGTGGATTGCGATCATTGCAACAAAGGCCAACCGTTTTATTCGCTTTATGTTTGAGGTTTCGATTGCAATATCTAAAATCAAGGCGCTATGCATGCCACTCAAAATCTGCGGCCGACCCTACTCTGAATCTTGAGTATACTGGTAGAGATGTCAATGACTAAAATATAACAGCAACTCATAAAGAACATTACGTAGGCTTTCAATGTCAGTTAAATTTAACACTAACAATTCGAGCACCGTTCGAAGCATATATGGGACCTTCCGCACCTTCACACCTCAAGATGCGCCCCAAATGACAGCCAGCCTTGTAGTGGCTCGATCTCATATTGCGCTGACGGTCAGGAAAATTTGACTCGAGCCAACAACCAGACGCGAGCAATGTATTGTATATATCATGGTGTCGAAATGGCACCGATATGATAATACACACGCAGGCAAACCACAACAGAGATGCAGAATAGACAGAGCGATTCGAGAGCGAAGACTCTCGAAAAGGCAACACGAACGGAAACATAGTGATCTCGCGTGAGCTAAAACAAACGCAATCAAACAAATGTTAGAAAACTGATGTCAAGCATTAAAGTAGACCTTATGGAAAATGGTTTCTAAAAATAATCCGTTTTCTCTGAAAGATCGTTGCCATTACAAGCTCATCGGGGTTGGGTTTAGGATATATTTTTACCCACAACCGTTGAAATTTTTCAACTCTTACTGCGTCCCATATCGAGCAAATGGGTTATATCCTGTTTAAATAATCAAGACAGACTGAAAGTATCATTGAATATGAAGTGGATGAGTGAACCGCCATAATGAAAACGACTAACAGTGGAGAGGCGAATATAGGAATGATGGTCGATCGTGAACAGGAGCAATGTCAGACATATAAGACAATATAGGGCATGAACAGAAAGCTATGCCCAGAACCACCAGAGTAGATATCTCCGTTTGGAAGAAACTTTCTACATTCGCCGCGACCTCGTGGCAGTGAGACAGTAATGTTTGATCAAAAGAAGTCATTCACTCGTTGATCACACGATGCCCGCAGTGAGCTGAGTAAACAAACAAAATGTTATCTTAGAAAGCGACTAAACAATAACTTATAAGTGAAACTCACGTCCGAGCTCTCTGATACTCAATACGTCGTTAATATTTTATATTTAAGTGGACGAATCGTGACCACAAAAATACCCGGATCTGATAGTCAACACATCCCCTTAGTAATTGTTTCAGTGGATTTCCGCTCGTGATCCAGAAACAAATCCCTCTTACTATTTCGATATTTTAATGTCTCCATAATGCTCATCCCTATTGAGCAAGTATCATTCAGATATAGTTCAACTAACCACAGAAAGGACGTAGAGATAGCACCTATCAAAGAGGTCTAGGTAAACACCATTATTAGTCGCGTTTGGACAGACTTGAAAATCTTAAGGTTCATAGTACATCGGATCCCAGAAAAATCGCCTTCTACCGTTCCTACTGTCATTTCTATTCAACCTGGTACTATGCCTTCCACATTTTACTCCCAGATTTGCTCGTCGAGTAGCTGAACCGTTCTCCGAGAAATTTGTGCTGACTACGGTATCTCAAATGACCTATTCACTCAGTTCGTCATGGCCAGCGGGACACGTTCGATATTCTCCCATAAAACTACGACAAGCCTAATTCCTCTCAACTTCAGCCAATACGGAGCAGTATCTGAAAGTATGAGGCACCTACCTACTTAAACTAAAATCAATGAATCTTTCTCAGTCCCTTGTTTCGCACGCTTCTGCACTATACTAAATATTGTTACTGTGGACCCTTTTGGTATGTTGCATTAAACACACCTTCATTTGTGTTATTTGCACTATGTTCGCTATGAAGCTCTCAGCTGCAGAAAGCATACACTTGTTCTGTCCACGGTTGACAGTTGGCAAACATGGAGCCTGGGCGTGAAAACCCTGGGTTCAAAATCAGCAACTAATCAGTTCCTCGTTCGTAAAACTACTGCTTTTATCAAGCGACGCATACTATCGCAGATTCTTATCATTAGTGTTAGTATGGCTATTATTGTTACTGTCAATACAATCAGCATTATTGGTATTGTTATTAGTGAACTAGTCAAATCCTCGGTAAGTCAGCAATGGTTGCAATACGGGAGCTGGCTGGGGCTGTGTTCGTGCTACTGAAGTCAGATGTCAGAAACCGTGTTCGAAATTCACGCCTACTGATCGTCGACTGAGACCGTTAGAACAGCCCCGATCCTAGGATTGTTCATGTTGACACTGACTTTTTCAGTGCCCAACGAGCATATTTCAACTGGAAAACAGCAGTTCGATCACCGTAAGGAGGGTTTTTGGAGGGAACCACCACCGCATGAGAAAAATTTTCACATAGCCTAACTCGATTGCGGCTTTCGGTACCAAAACAAAACTAGTTACTTGGAGCTTATACTCCGCTCGCATGCCATCAAATAATTATTTGAGAGCAGTTCTATGATATGAGTAAGTTAATTAAACGCTGACCAAATACTACAGCATTGCTCCGTGTCAAAATCAAATTATCATAACAAACGTGCGAGAAGAACAGATCACCGTGAGTTGAAACGACTTTTTCCTACTGAAGTAATATTACGACAACAGAAATTCTGATTTCGCAATTCTCTGATTGGTATGCCACTGGCAATATTTAACGCCTCATCCATCGATTATTCTAAAGAATTCACAAAACGCACATTTGCAACCCTACGAGAGCGCGCACGAGCGCGCAACAATCGCTCACATGTCTGTCTTACTAAGACAGCCAGTTTGCGATTCACATGTACAGAGAACGGCCTTTGTTCAGCGGTATTCCGTTTGTCTATCGATCGTAACATTCTATAAACTGAGAGTACTTGTGTTTAATCTCGATGTCCAGCGAGGGTATATGCACGTGCGTGCGTGTGTCCTGCCCCATTTATGTCTGCACTAATCTAAACGTCGGCAACCGATCGATTGAAATGAATGTCTGCATCAAAGTGCTGTACTTTCAACCCTCGTGTTGTCGTGCCGCGCGTACAACTAGGATGCGAAAGCGCTTGTGATTGTGGATTTACATATACTTACCAACTGCCGGGTTCTACGCTGCTCTATTGGTCAAAACGATCTGTTTTGCAGTAATCTCTATCGTACTATCCTCGTAGCAAGATGGGACAGAGACTGGTATGAACCGACCGGGGTCGACCGCATTTATCGTAGATGACAGGTGTTAAGGTCTAAAACCACGCGTTCGGTAGATGTATCACCAATCGACTTATGGAACAAAGGAGGACAAAAGACGACTTGCTATCAGATGACAAGAATAAGGAAACCCAGTAAAGTACCGCGAATACTGAACCTGCAGTGAAAAAAATGTCGATAGGACACGTTTTCGTAGCTGAAAATCATGACATCATATTTGAAAAGCGCACGTGTCGTTCAGTTCTCAGCCATGTTCGTCGGGGCCCGTCGATGACAAGTGTAATCGGTGGTCAACCTCTGAATGAATTACTAGTTCCAGGGGAGACCACCAGCCACTAAGTCACCAACACTAACGGAGTGCGCGGGCTACCACTTTGAGCGCTTAGTGGAGTGCTGGAACGTATAAGTTTAGTAGTAGTTGATGAGTTATGCCTGGAAATGTCTGACCGATTGAGGCGAACGGCCATTAAGAACGTTGTGGCGAAGGTCGCACGTTCATCACATTTTCTGCGGTATATATATATATATATACTCTTCTGCACAAACTTATCTACAGCCCTTGTGCCATCGAAATTATGGCGAAAGGCGTGAACAGCAAGAAAGAGGACACAGAAACAACGTGCAGAGTTCACCACACATGCTAGCTCTTTCAGTCACCTATCCATGTAATCGGGGACACGGCGGGATCCTTGGTTTCTCAAACTTTAGGCCTTGCGAATTCGGGCAACACTCCCTCCCCCTCTTTCGAACTGCAGACCCGATGTCAGTGCAGCGATGTCTTTGAAAGCGGAGCTAAATGTGATGTACGGAGAAGAAAATGAGGCTACCAAAATAGAACCATGCCAAAATTTGGAGAAAACAGTGCACTGCTTCTGGCCGAATGATGCAGTGAAAGACGAAAAGAACACAAAATATGTGGGCCTGGAAAGATTTCCACAAGACTGGTGGGATTTATGAAAAAATAGATCATAATTTTTTCTTCTGTGGCTTTTTCAGTCTCGCAAAAATAAATAGCCAAATTTAGTTGGAAGTCTCAGAAAGTCTACGAGGATCTGGCGTTTTAACCGCCAGTAATGTTTTTAGAGCAATAACAATCCACCGGATCGTATCTGCAGTTTCGATAATCAGAACATGAAGCGAACCACTAAAAGTATCAAAGCTATTCATCGTTTGTTGCTTGAAAAAAGCCGAAGAACCTCAGTTCCGTGAAAAGCACAATGCTCAATTTAGAAGCAGGAATCCGGTAATAACTATGGTAGGATGTGTAACTGGATTATTTGCTGCTTAATGCACATACAAATAATAAAAACGTCACGAGTTACATCCTGACTTCCGACTGCACAACTCCCAGAGTTCAAACTGAGAACTGTCACTAAATGACAACAAAAGCCCCTTTGAAACGCTTAATACTTGCACCGAAGAGCTCACCCTTGGTTACATTGTATAGTGGACGCGCTAGAGCCAACCCAAAAATGTTCATAGCCTAACAACCCGACAAAGCAAACTCTGAGATCTTATCGAAACCATTGACTGACCTCAGATATGCTGAGAACCAATGCACATGTTGCATGGGGATATGTACACATAGAGAGAGAGAGAGAGA
>LUCM01002372.1:63944-95425 GCA_008360955.1 Fasciolopsis buskii | reverse complement strand
TATATAAACGCGCAACGTCGGACAACACTGAGCAATACACGACTGCAGCGAGTTAGCAGAAAACTTCTCAAATCAAACCGCCTTAAAATTCAAGAAGCGAGACCAAATAAACAGCAGTAAGATCAACTTTATGAACGATTAAAAAACGCAGTAGCCATTCGGAAAATTCCCGACTGGCTTAGAGACAAATGACGTTTACTAAAGTGAGACACCACTAAAACAAGATGAACAAGCGGAATGAGAAGTCTCACTTTTCACGGTAGTAGCTGTTGAGAGGATTCCGTCCAGAATGACCGCGGTCAGACGAGTTGCGGCGATTTGTGCGCTTGTCCCACGAATTCCTACGATCTTCGTCTGCACTGGATCGGCTTCGGTGCCGGTGATGCCTTCTGGGTACACTAGAGTCATCAAGTTCTCGGTTGTTCGAATCATGGGAATCTGGCTGCTGTGAATTTGTCTCCTCAGTATTTTTCAAGCGCTTTTTAACAGCACGGTGGTACACGTGCCGTAGTTCATCCGTTGTCCTTTTTGAGAACAACTGGACAAACTCCCACAAATAACTGCAACAAGAATTACCAAACATTACTTATTGGCCATTAGATTACTGTATGAAACGACTGTTAAACGAAGAACACTAAACTATGTAGTAGGGCATCAGATTATGGCAGAACTTGGCTTTATTACGCGGGACCGTTTGTTTATCCAAACGTTAATCGCTCAGCGCGACTATCAGTTGAATGGTGCTGGCAAATGCTTCGTTTGAGAGCGGCCGTTAAATATACTAGACCTGTTACCGCTGGCGACTACCTCGTTGAACGGGTGGAGTAAGAGTGACCAACAAGTACATAAACACACAACCCTCCTAATTTCAGACAGCAAGCAGGACATGGTACAACGAAGAGATATCGGTGCAGAGCCAAAATGAAAAAGTGATGAAAGAAGTAACAAACGAGCATGCTTTTTGGTAGTTTTATTGTGCAGATTTTGTTTCTCTTTTTCGTCTTTCGATGAACACGACAAAAAGCCGGCTTCGAGCAAAAGCCATAAACGGGACAAGTCAGTAGCTTTTCTGATCCTTAGTGTCTCAACCTGGCAACGGAGATGGCCCTGCGCGGGATGAGCATTATTAGTATCTTCAAGTAGTCCCAACGATTAAGAAAAGGCAAGCGTAATAAGAGAACAGCGCTAGCACAAGCGGCCTTACAAGGGTCTTCATATATGTATACATATATATAATATATGATATAATATATATGTATATTTTTTGTATATATATATATATTTGTTCGATGCTGGGCAACAGCTTGTCGGAATCTCACCGGACAAAAGAAAACAGCTAACCTTTTCCAGAAGTGGCGCATGTTTTTGTCCGTTATGTCGCGAACCAAATCATGAATGTGATCACCAATACGCAAAATGACCTTTGAAAATTGTTTCGCATCTTCATTTTCTGAGTCTTCCAAATGTTCCAACTGTTTGAAGTGCTTCTTAATGGGCAGTAACTTCTCCTTGCACTAAGTAAATGGGGAAAAAAGCAATGTGAAACTAAGAAAGAATCAACTGATAAATCTCCAGACATCAGAACAAAAACAAACAGCTTCTTGTGGCTCACCTTAAGGAACAATGTGCCACGCATTTCCCGAAATTCTTTTTCCTCTTCTTTAGTGATGGGAACTGTGTCAATTGACGACCGCTCCGAAGCAGTAACAGTTGGAAGGCTTGTAACGTGCTCAGCTTGATTCAACTTGTTTTCCGTTTTGGTTCTGACGCATTCGTTTTTAGAACGCTTTACCGGAACCATGGACTTTGTTCGATCTGATTCATCGGAGTCAGATGACGAGTCATCTGTATCCACAAATTCTGCGGACTTCGGCTTGTTTATATTAGCAGATGCACTCGAATTTCCGACAGCTTTGGTGCTACTTCGGTGTGGTCTGTGTCGATGTTTAACCTTTGAATCAAACGTTCCAGCTGCACCATCATTTTGTTTACGTTTCCTGTTCACGGGTGCACTCGGCGAATCCGTATCAGACTTCTGCTGAGCATGCTTAGCTAGCATTCGAAGTAAATAATCCACACGAGAACGGATATGGCTAGCCTGGGGTCGCTCCGTCTGAGATACAGGAAGTAGCTTTGAGCCTAAGCCGAGATCGGCATCTAGTTTGATCGCCTCCCAGTTGTCATAACCATGCTCATAAACACCAGCCAGAAGGCGAACGTCATCAGAAGCATCCCAGGGGCAGGACCAAGCAACCAGTTTCGGTAGGAACGGAAGTTCGAAAGCCATTCTAGCCTCCTTTCCTCCGCTTGGTAGACATTGATGCAATGTCTCTAAGTACTGGAGACTCTGCAAGAGAGGTTTAGCAGCAACTGATACACGACCGTACTGAAATACTGGGCCCTTGTTTCCTGTGGGCTTCTGCTGTTCATCATGCATGTTGGAAGCGGCATCCATGGCAGCTTTGCAACCCTTCAGCACAGCATCGACTACTTCACGTAGCTCACCTTCTGTTCGATCTGGAAGCTCAGCATCAGCCGCGATTGCATCAATCCTTTCCAGAGGGCGAGCGAAACGTTTGATCGCACGCACAAGAGCTCTGATTTCTTTATCAGAGAGCTGAGAGGTAGACTGTTTACTCTCCACTTCGTCATCAGAAGAGCTAGCTGAAGATGGAATTGAATCCATACCGGCCTGAAAAGTTCTCACTTTTTTACGTCGCCGGGGTCCCAACTCAAGATCCACCAAGGTTTTTTGCATTTCTTCAGCTTTAATCTGCCCACGAAATTCGCTCGGAATGATCTGATCCCAGCTTTTTTCTTCGCGATGTTTAGTGTGAATATCTTCTGTATCATCATCGTGGGCATCGAGAGTAACAACCTTGAACGACGAAAGCAGCAAATTCGCTGGGTTTGCTTCAGCTGTCGCCTCTGTGTCACGAGTTTCTGCTCGATTTAAAATATCATCAATATCCACCTCAAGATCTGCTGTTTCCTCATCCGATTGCCTAAACAGACCTTCGGCACCGTACCGTAAAATCTCAGTTAGGAGCTGACCCTTGGCGGTATCGCCTCGTTTCCCACTTTTACTAGAAGAGTCCATGCGCTGAATAATCAAGTGGTCTAGAACCATCTTGCGAGTGGCACTTTCAATGATTTTCTCCTCAACAGAATCACGCGTCACCAGCCGATAAACTGAAACCTGTTTTGTTTGACCAATACGGTGGGCTCGTGCTTGAGCTTGAAGATCGTTTTGGGGATTCCAATCGGAATCGAAAATTATCACCGTATCGGCAGTAGCCAAGTTGATGCCCAAACCACCTGCGCGAGTCGATAGGAGAAAACAAAAATCCGTGGAGCCTTCGGCATTGAAATGATCTAGCGCTTGTTTCCGCACAGCACCACGAATGGAACCATCAAGTCGTTGGAAGCCCCAACCGCGAATGGCAAGATAATCCGCAAGGAGATCTAGCATACGCACCATCTGACTAAATATCAACACTCGATGGCCCTTGCTCTTCAAACGTTGGAGCAATTTATCAAGTAAGGTCATCTTACCACTCCCACGAATGAGAGCCCACATATAGTTCTCACCGGTCATTGTTGACCTGTCAGTGTCGGACGGAGGGGCTATCAAATGAGCGTGGTTGCAACACTTCTTTAGTTCCATGACGATATTGATGAACGAGGCCCGATGACCCCGAGTAACTTTCATTAAACCGTCGTAGTTCCGGGCAAGGATAAGACGATATATATTTGCCTGTTCTTTAGTCATATCGACGCGCAGTATCTGTTCTATTTTTTCCGGTAGCGAACTTTCGACGTCTTTCTTTACACGACGGAGAAGGAAAGGTCGCAAAACCTTATGAAGCCCGTGAAAGGCATCCACGTCAACTCGGCATGCAGGATCATCGGCGGATACGCTGTATGTCTGCTCAAAGTCCTCCCAGTCAGGAAAACGATCAGGCATAATGAAATGAAGAAGAGCCCAAAGCTCTTTCATTGTGTTTTGAAGAGGGGTTCCGGTTATTAAAAGCCTCGTATTTGTATCAAATGTCTTCAATGTCTTGTACAACTGGCTTGCGTCGTTCTTCAAACGGTGTGCTTCATCGACTCCAAGGAAGGCCCACGAAACTTGCCCAAGCCAAGATTTATCTTTCAATAATATTTCATAAGTGGTGACACAAACGTTAAACTTGAGAGCTTGAGAGCGACGCGATGAATTTGAGCCACTCGATGTCCACTCGTGTTCTCGAATGAGTTGTCTAGATACATGATCACCGGTGTAGATGATAGTATTCATATCACTAGCCCAAGCTTGCAACTCCTTCTGCCAACTGGACACAGTACTTAGGGGTACCACGATTAAGAACGGTCCATGTAAACCATGTTCATGAAACAGATAGGATAGAAAACCAATAGACTGGATCGTTTTACCCAAACCCATCTCGTCAGCAAGAATCACGCTATTTTCTCTGCACCAAGCCCTAGCTATCCAGTTGATACCTTCCAGCTGGTAGTCACGGAGTTTAAGGTCATCGGAATTACCAAGATAGCTCGGTTGTGTCAGAAGCGGTTCGAAATGTGGACGCGTATGCAGCACAGCGCATTTTTTGTCAGGGATTTTTAAACAACGACATCGAGCCTCATAACTTTCGACTGCCGGTAGATAAAGCGCTCTGACCACTTTGCCAGATTCCCAAGAGCAGAACCGATAGTCCAGTCGATACCATTTAATAAGATAGTCGAATGTGTTGCTCTCGGTATCGCGACTGTGAGCAACTATTCTTTCTACATCCATCTTTTCTGCCAACACTTGTTCTCTGCGTTCCTCTTCGTAAGCCATTGTCTCAAGATCATCGCGCTCGGCATGACGCATACGTTCTTCTCTTTCTCGCAGCGCAGCTTGATAGGTATGTAGTTTTTTTATGCCGAGTACAGGACAACCGCGGTCTGGATTGCGAAGGGATGCTTCCGTCTCCCAAGTGGAGTGAATATGACTCCAGTTTCTCCATTTGATGAGAAATTGCAGCTCACCTGGTTCAACCGCGGGATCAAAATCGGCATTTAAATCCTTTTCCAATTTTGTATTGTAGAGTGTAGTTGGATTCCCGGTGGCTCCTTTTCTTCGAATGGCGTGAAGAAGTACCTCTTCAATGACATCTGCTTCGTCGTCTCCCCAATCCCTATCTTTGTACATTTCATCGGCTTCATCATCCTCAGACGCCGGACTGTGGGTGCCAATGTGGTCGACAGAATCAGAATCCGTTCTCTGGTCAAAATTCTCTCTGAAAATAAACGAAACGATAGTCAGTTACCAAGCTGCCTCCCACGAGCTATGAAAAATAATGTCGCACCAGGCCACTAGAACTGTTAGGCAGAGCAGTTGAAATGAGTTAGCACACGGATGCGATGAAATGCGTGCGTTTGGGACTCGGTGGGTAAATTAGTTGAAACGAGATGATTTACGCGGTGAGAAGCGATGTAAGCATGCAAACAACACTCAGATATCAAAAATGCACCGCTAACCTGACTGTCATCTTAGACGAATAGGGCTTCCTGACCAGAGGACCCTTGGGTTTCTGGAAGGACGCCTGCTGACTGAAATGAAGATCAGTCTGACAATGTGAAAACTGATTTGCCGTTTTTCAGTTACTATAAACCCAGAATTTTAAAAAGCCTTGCTCACCTCGTGGAATTAGAGTGACCGCCTCGGAAGTTGGCCGAATTCGACTGTTCTGAAGGTTCCTCCGCAGAATCCTCAAAGCTTTCGTCAGCAAAGGCACTTTTGTAGCTCACACGATTTCCCCTGGTTCTGACTGTACGGCTCTTGTACTGTTTAAAAAATTACAGCTGTTTGAAAACTAATTGTTTGGAAGACAGAAAAACGTGACTCGTAAACAAACTCCCACATGTGTCAGTTTCATGGGGAACAGTTGGACGCAAAATGGCAGTTAACAAAAATTGAGCAACACGACTATGAAAAAGCCTTCCTCATCCCCAATGAATGAAGTATATTTCACTTTCCGCATACTCTAGCTTCAGCAATCTCAAGTAAAACCACGTTCTGTCACAAGGACCCAGTGCACAGTATGGTACGATTCGCTGATAGTTGCAGGACGAAACTAGGGACTGGAGCATGTGCAAGATGGCAACGCATATAATGACCATAGCTGGGCTGTTTTAATCAGATACAGTCGCTAGCAGCAGCCATTTTGCTAGCGAATTCCCATATATTTCGGCATGCTTCTTACAAGACCTACTAATATCTTGTTTGATATCCTATCACTCCTAACTAAAGACGGCCAACGCTACTGGCCGTTAAACCGGTAACCAAGTGGATTAAAGCGTGTCACTAAAATAGTCAGAAGCTCGAGTCTCAGATCCACCGGCTACAGGTGGTAGACAATTATTTTTTGCTGGCCGGATCATTATCATACTTGATCTGTTGGGATCTTATGCGATTGCGTGCCATTCCAGGCTTTAGGGTCATGGCTGTCGCGTCGCACCGTGCACTCGTTCGCCTTGATTAGACAGTTTTGCCGAATATCAGAGCTCGAATGCGCTAAAAATGAAGGTGATCTGGTTGCTCGTGAACAATTGTACCGCGAGTGGTGGTAATGACAAATGCCGTACTACGTTAAGATACAATGGAAATCCGGGGTCAGGTCACCGCTGAAACTAGTTTACTCACCTTTTGTCTGCCCCAGCGATCATCGTAGTCTTCGTCGGAGTCTTGAGATTCACTCCCAGAACTGCTTTCCGAAACACGCTTTTTCTTAGACGCTATCCGGCCCTCAGGGCCTGAATCCGGAGGTTTGAACCGAAATGGCTCCCGGCGACACCGACCAGAACGGCGGATGCCATATAGCTCAGGATAGTCTTCAAACTCCTCCCGGAGCTAAAACGGTGCAAATTCCAATATGATAAAGTTAAGTAGACTAACGACTAGAACTAGTCCACCCTAAGTAACTACCGTCACGCATGATATCATAGCAATACTAACCTTTCCAGGAAAAAACGTCAATGAACACATGAAGTACCAGGGACAATTTCAGTATTTTGCAACACTTACCTCCCGGATATTCTGTTTGCGAGAGCGGCCCTGCTCGAATTGTCTGTGTCCACTAGTATCCTCGGGTCTGTTGGAAAACCCGGAAGCACTCGAATGTGACGACGCATCGCTTCTGAAATAGCGCGAAAGCAAGCACATCACGAATCAAACCTGTATGGCGGATGAACGGATTGATGATTAAAACGAGTGCGGGCAAACGTGCACTTCCGAGCAGTTCTAGACAATATGCAGTCGTCTGCCTCGTTACTACTGTTCGGTTTGCACAGCCATTAACCTTGCATCAACGCGCTCTTGTTTGGCTTGTTACCTTGCAACAACGGAAAACAATGCACAAAAAACTACAAGATTGCAGAAACGCCTCGAATGTCTTGTTACCACATCTGACTTTAAGTGGTTTTTCCACTTTACATTTCGGTACTATGATGATCGGTTACCCTTCACCAATGTACAGTGGGCCCTAGCTACTGCGGGCTCATCACTACGCTTTAATCATGTAACAAAAATCACGACAGAAGACGGTGCACTCTTGCGATGAAGACCATCAACAAGCAAAACAATTAGTGGCCACTACTGGCAATCCAATACAATGAAAGAAAAAAATGTGGTCACATGGCAGGGGCCGGATGTAGAACAACATGCTACCCGAAACGTCCGCAATTCCCGCACTGAACAGCTATCAAACTAGTTGATCGCGAAAAAAGTAGACTAAGAAGTGAATAAGTACAGACGGCTGCTGCAGCTCCCAGGGTGTTATCGGGCAAACGCCCCAGGGATTCGTCACCAACCTATGGATCACATCCCGACGTGGCATTTGTGACATACCAGTTACTAAGTACACTACTCTTCGTTTCCAGAGACACGAACCTCACGTTCACCGACACTATCGAAGACGCTAAATTGAGTAAAAAGTATGATCTGGAACGGTACATTGGCCCCTTGCTGTTTGCTGTCTTGCAGACCAGGCCTTCTGAACAAGGGCTGGAGGATTAAGTCTCTTGAGACAAAGCTTAGTATGTTGGACGGTACTTCTTCGCCCTGCTCGATACCATATCTGACCCATTAAGACCTTTAATGGTTCTATCATTTAAAGCCATGGTTGCCCGTCTCCAAATCTTAAAATTAAGATAGTGGATCCTAGACGATAAGGGATATGCCTCTCAACTTCACTCGCAACGAGCATGTAAAAGACACTTAATGCTTTGCCCACAGGCTGTAGACAATGAGCAACTGGAGGCACATGAAATCGCAGATAGACGTGGCTAGCGCCAAGAACCTCATTTTTATCCCTATTATTACAGTCTTTTTGACATTAAGTCCACACATTTGCTCGTTGCATCTGTGTACATTGATCTGAAGACTCTTTGAAAGCATTGCATTACGCCCACGTAAAACGCGACGATCCGGTGCATTTCTAACGGCGCAAGCGGACGTGAGTGGAACGAGCGAAGCGACACGCCACTCCCTGTTGCTGGGGTCCATGCGATCAGGCAAATATTAACCGGACTATAGAACCACTCCCGGTGAAAAGACTAGGCGGCGCACGAAAATGCCTTATCAGCAGAGAATTAGGTCCCTGATTAGAAAGCGGAACTGCTATTTCGCAAGCATGATCGCATATAGCATACATTAATTCTTACACTCGAGCTACCGTGAACAACAGCCTGGCAAGCGGGGCACGTCACAGTGGCGTCCTCGATGGCCCAGAAGCCCAATGTGTGACCACCAGAAATAATTGCACCAGCGCATCCTTATTGGGAAAACTCGGATTTTTGGTACTGACTTTCCGATGGAAAACCAAGGAAAACAAAGGCAATTTCCTAACAGTTAACAGAGCCTGGGGAGATTCAACTTCATACTCCAAGAACTCTCCCAGCCTACAGGTTGAGCGCCACCACGACGATCAAAAACACTTTCGAACTAATTTTCATTATGACGACCATTGCAACATTGCCGCTGCAATCCACTACACTGAACCGACTAGCCCGCAACCTTGAAAATGAGACTTGGAATGCCACCGCGATGCCCGGCTCATTTTTTGAACGTTATTGAAAGGCTGTAATACAACTACCTCAAACTGCCGTCTGCAACAATCACAAATTAGAACGTTTCGAACGGAAATTCCAGCTCCCAGAATTTTAGTGAAAACCTACAGTCGACGGCATCCTTCGTGAGCTGAGGCCTCAAGTTTATGCACATCATTTTTTGAGTGGAAGACTACATACCCTGAATACATGCATACGAAAATCTAGCATCTATAATTGACGGATGACCCAAACAAGCAGACGTCTCACATGGATGCGACGAAGTATCATCAAACTGGGTGCACCCAAGTTTGTGATCATCCGAGGGAAGATTTGGGATCCATACCTTGCCGTGGAGATACTGTGGTCATAAACCCCTAGTCAGTCCAATAATTCCATTTCCTCCCAACAAGGAAAAAAAAGGATGCATGTGCGTATGAGAACGCCCGGAGCGTAGTATGGGACGTAATACCACATGCATCCTTTTCCCTTGTTAGGAGAAAATGGAATTATTGGACTGACTAGGGGTTTATGGCCACAGTATCTTCGCAGCAAGGTATGGATCTCGAATCTTGCCTCGGATGACCACAAGCTTCGGTGCATTCAGTTTGATGATACTTCGTCGCATCCATGTGAGAAGTCTGCTTGTTTGGGCCATCCGTCAATTATAGATGCTAGATTTTCGTATGCATGTATTCAGGATATGTAGTCTTCCACTGAAGAAATGATGTGCATAAACTTGAGACCTCAGCTCACGAAGGATGCCGTCGACTGTAGGTTTTCACTAGAATTCAGAGAGCTGGAATTTCCGTTCGAAACGTTTTAATACTGTTGCAAGACGGCGCGAAGCTGGATGTCCTGAGTTTATACTCGTCGGTATGGCAACGAGAATCAGATGAGTTAATCGCGGACGGTGGACGTAGAGTTGGGATAAAAGTGAACAAAGATGTGAAAGGCGGACGAGTGGCCCGGTGCTACCCTGAAGAAAAACTGGGACACGGACGACCTAGTTCTTCGGTCACCAGCACTTTAAAGATAGAACCGGGCTTCGCTGTGTGCGTAATCAAAGCTTTATGACCGAGGTGTGTGCGAGATCTTTTGGTTAAGGGTCTCTTGCTGACGGTATCCCAAAAGCAGTTCTTAGATCTATGTTGCCACCATTAGTCACGCCGCAGATTACGACCGGGTTTCCGAATCACGTCGAACAGCAATCGAATGACGTCCAATAATCCATTATTTGCACGGAACATGTATGTGCATATTAACATACCACTGTATCACCGTCGATTAGATCCTCCTATGGGTTTGTTTACCATGGGGCACCGCCCTAGGACGTCGCTGGCAAATCGTCCAACGAAGGTTCTCGCACAGATATTCTCGCTTCGGAAGCCATAACGGTGAAAAAATCATGAAACCTGGATTGCGTATGCAGCAAAACCCGGCTCGATTAATAAAGTGACCGCGACCAAAGAACTAGGTCGTCCACACCCCAATATTTTTGGTCTTCAGGATGGCAGTCACTCGTTCGTCCTTTAGACCTCTTTTGTTCATTTTCACTCCAGCTTTTTACGTCAGCAGTCCGACCACTGCTGCCAAGCAGATGGATGCCAACTCAGGATACGCGTCACGTATGCCTCGCAATCCTAACCATCAGAGGGGCAAAAAACGAGTTACTTCGCGTCACCAACCTTTAGAGAATAACTTGAGGTCACAGCAGCCGCCGCCACAAAACAAACATCAGCCCCGATAGGACCGGGCCCAACAACGAACACTGGCCGGTCTCAAATCACAGAATAAGGTTCGAAACCGGGTTAAATTCAGTGCCTATCGATTGACCCTCACATCCCAGTTTACTGCTGCCGCTGAAAAACGAACCCTAATAAATATCAAGTGACTGCAGCTGTGTGGTACCACGCAATTTCATCCTCCATGCGCCAGTACTAGCTTTCATTCGAGTCTCCTAGTCAAACTTCGTTGGACAACTCGACGACCAATGTTCCACCAATAAATTAAAACTAACAGCGACCCGGTGAGTGGCCCGAGAGAACATACATTAAGTCCCGCCCATGTAAGGCACCGAGGTAGTAGAAGTGCTGCACACGTCACAACAAATGATTCGCTCTTAAATGGGGCGGGGATGAGACGTACGGCGCCCAGTGCGTGAGCCTACTCAGCCGCCCCACCTGGTATTAGAAACCGTTTAAACAGTCTACAACGCCTATCATGCGTCGGACGCCTCAGTTCAGAAGAGGCTGTTGGAGAAAAGCTTAATTACGGTCTGCAGCGCAAATGCTGACCGCGCGGACTACGTGCCAGAAGAAAGAAACCAGTGGCACTAAGTCGACCGCCCCGTGTCGCTACCACTAAACGAGGCCCGCACAAAATCGAAAATGTTGAGCACAAAATAAAAACACCCAGATCCCTCGACCGTCACAACTCCGAGATCCCGATGAAGCGTGGCTCGCAGACAGCCTAGACGGCCCATAAGGCAAGCTCCGCTGCAAATTATCGGCTTCATAATCATTTTATCTCAACGAACTTGTTACTACCCCAGGAAACGGACCATCCGAGGGTAATACTGCAAATGTATTGTCACAAATACCAATCCCGAAAAGCGACCTCTTTGCGCTTCACCAGGAGTTACTTAGCTAAGTTATCAATAGTTCGCAGGCAACAACACTTCACTGCAACCGGTACACGTACCTGGAAGAATCGCTCAACGTCCTAATACGTGAACGACAGGCATTGAGCTCATCTACCATAACTGCAAAGGAAAAGGATAGATGAAGGAAAACGTTAAGAAGTGCTCGGTATCGCAATCAAACGATCTACGGCATTTAACTAAAAACTGTCTATCCTGTAAGAAACTATCATACAAAACCCAAAACCAGCGCCTCAACATCCAAATTAACTCAAGAAAAATAACCCAGATACTGAAATGATCACAATTTTGCCAGCACAACCCTAGGAGACCACAAAAACGAAGCCTAAGCGCCTACACTGGTGAGAGCAACGACGCAGCGCGCGCGTACAACACGCCAGCAAGCGCACGACTGACCTGGGTGCAATGGCCGAACAACACATAAGCAAACCAAGATGGCCGTCGCAAAACTCGCGATCTGATTGGCTAACTTGTGTGACGCCCATTTATCCAGTACATTTAAAGCAACTTTCCTCTCATGGTAAGACAACACAGGGCCAACTATAAATTCGCAGTTAGGAGGTTATAGTTACCCACATAATATTTTTTTGACCGGTAGGTCTCTTTCGTACATCATGGAGCAACCGAGAAAACAAACTCTTAATCACCTGCTAGAAAGTTGTCAAGACGCTTTTAAGGCCTTTACCGAATCAGAATGCTTTAAGTTGCGACTGGAACTAAGAATGACTGCCTTCTACGATTACAGCAACCCACATAGTTTAACCAGCTTCCAGCTGTACGTCATCCGAGGAGGACTTCTAGTTCGTACGCACTGGTGGCTACGAAGACAGTGCATAAAATTTTACAAGACCGTTTGGCTTATCTTGGTTTGGGTATTAAGTTTGCTAGCACTTATCCGCCGTGACTATTTGTGCGTCACTTTTACTCGGACTGTAGGACTGGAATACGGATAACTCAGACACCGGTTAAAGTTAGGGGCAAATGGCGGCTGCACTGGACGCTGCATTTTCGGTCAGGCAAGCGACCCGGGGAGAAAATCCATGTTCCGCTACAAGTTTACGGTAATAGAAAGCTAATCTTTATGCTACCTCTGGTAGCTCCACATCCAAAAACGCTTTTAGTGGTTTGACACTGTTTCTCAGGAAGTCCGGCTTCCCTCCATATTTAGTTTCAAGTGATGCGGCAGAAGTTCCTTAAGACGTCACAAAAAGGATTTTGTCTGGTGCCGCGTCTCCACCACCAAGCATATATATATCAAGGTATTAATCGGTATCAGCCGGCTTTCGTTGAAACAAACATGCACATTTTTTCGATCTATCAGAAGTGGGTGCGGGGCGAAGATCAAATTTTCGCAAACGTAATGTGAGAGTAAGTGATAAATGTAGTATAGTTAAGGCCCTCGTCGATTCTCCAATGGAAAATCGGAAGAGTTACCTCCGAGCTACAAACATTAAAACCACAACTTTCGTCGGACAATCAGTTCAGGATGAGCCAGCACAACTTCAGTGTATATAAATAGCAAAAAACGTGGCGACTGGCTGCACAGACCAGAATAATGGCAACCATAATGTCTTCAATTACACAAGAATGCCAGTATAAAAAGGGACAGTTAGGACAATGCTGAAAGGGAGGTGCCAGAAAAAAGCCACCTGATGGGAAGGCTGCCGTTCACATTTTGATTTTGGTGTAGTTCGTAGATGTCGGATGGGAAAGTGCATGAGGCGTTCTTTCGAGCTGATTAGAAGATATTAAGTGAGAAATTCGTTTACAGTTTCCGATCACCCTTGTCTGCCCTCCGACGCTGGGGGTTCGGCTCGCAAGCTAGGTGGAACGTAAAAGTAATGGACTAAAAATAAACAGAAATGCTGATTGCAAGAGAGTGAAGGTACAATTCAGCCGCCTTCACTGTCCTCCACTGGCAGAACTACACTTCGGTTTGATTTATTCCAAGCAGCTTCTGTTGAGTCACCAAGGATATGGCGTGTTTTAATGGTCGTGGAAAAGCGTCATGATGAACGCAGCTCTGCGGGAATCTTGGGATAACAATGTAGCTGGACAAGTTGCAGTTTATGTCTGCTACGGCGTGCCTTGGCCGGAGTGACCGAGAAAAAGTCAGGCGGGGTCCAGAGGAACTCCCAGTCATGGTAGAAGTCCAAGAAGTGGCAAACTAAAGGGCAAATGTATGTGGTGATTTAAAACGGAAAGCAGAAATCGATAGCAAGAAACTTACTGGGACTGAATGCTTGAGAAACCATAAGTAGAGGTGAACTGAAGTAGCACAATGCTTCTTTTTAGGTTAATTATTTCAGTTAAAATACACTACGAATTGTATGATGGATAGAAGCCTTTAGCGGCGACTATGAAAGCTCATCCTTTGTAAGAAACCTCCCGGTATCGCAACGGATGCAAAGGCATGACCGAAAGCTAGGGATGGGTAGTGACAATGATTGGAATGACGGAGAAATCACGCCGACTATGAAGTGGGCCAGAACCTCGAATAACACTGGTCACTCAGACGACGATTGATCGCGGCATTCTTCGGGCGGGTCTCTGGGGATTCCAGCAGACATGGCGGGCCACGAGATGCGAAGGACAGATCCGAATCTCCCAAACAAGGGCTGACTCCATCTCAATTTCCCAACTGGTATTCAATTGTCACCCCGGCACGGGGCATGGATAGTCTGTCAAAAACTCCACCGCTTCTCCTTTCCTGGTCTTAGTTTTAAACGTAGCTTATCAAGCTCCCTACTGCATGCGCCATGCCCCTTACTGTTCTCCTCAGTTCCAGCAATATGAGAGACTGACTTGAAACAAAGGAGTGAAAGTTTCGTTCCGGCAAGCGCACTGGGTGAGAGGCGAGCTCAGTTGTTAGTAAGTGCTGAGCGAATTCTTGGGGAGAAGGTACACACTCGGAAAGACCAGATTGGCTAGGCGATCCTGATGTTTTAGATAAATAACAATACGTGAAGAAAGTCTTCAAAAAGTCTAGGAGGGTAGGTGCATACAAATGCTGGTTAGGCTTGCAAGTGGGAGCTACTGAAGTGCACCGACGTACAAGAAATGAGAAGTACCATTGGAAAAAGAGTCTCGTGACAGGATAAAAGTGAGGAAAGACAGAGCGGGTCAGCAGCTCGGTCATGGCTACGTTTGATCTTGTGGGATCGTTCTAAAAGCAGTAAAAGCTGCAAATGACTCTGAGATTTCTTAGGTGTGGTGTGACAGTGGACTAACTTCGCAAATTGTGTTTCATCACTCTAGAAAGCTAGCCAACACTAGCCTTCTAGGCCCACATCGCCGAACATGTACTCATACCCCTTCCGTTCTCCGTTGCAGGTTTATTTTCATTTTTGCCTTTGTGGGCCCACTTACCGGCCACCTTGCATAACCCTAGGTGCCGCAAACTTTGACCCCGTGGGGCAAAGCTACGCTGATGAAGACGAGTCTCTCTTTGGAAACCGTTGCGAGGTCTGAGGTAAACCGGTGCATGACGTCATACAGCTTTGCACCGAGGGCCTGGCAACAATGTTTGCTGTAGCCCACAAATGTTTTAAAGGTAGGTCAGCCGAAGTGGACACGGTGCGGGTTTGCTTTTGAAAAAACAATGACACTTGAACAATTGACAGTCCACCTTGCAACCGTAATAACAAAGGGACGGAAAGCATCAGAACGTTTGTATCGGTCATAAGTTCGGGCTTAATGCGCCACTGTTTCTAATAGTTATGCGCTATTCGAGGCCGACATGGACTGTACACTGTCAGTGAAATGATTCAGAAGTAAACCACAGCAGCAAAGACAACCGGAAGACCACAGCAGCCGCAACAAAAGTTTAGTTACGCATCTTATGTTTACTTACCGAAAGTATAAAATCCCCGTTATTGCAGCAGCTCCCGAACAGTAGCCTTTGAAAAGTTTGGCACCTCTCAAGCGTATGCTTCTACGGTTATGATGAAATGATCGCACTTCCAGAGTGCTGCAAAGTAGTAGCCAATTGTGTTGTGCACATCGCATGAAGGCTTGCAGGAGACCCCGATGAATTAATAAGCAAGAAGTTTGCCCAATTCGACTGTCACCATTGGGCTTAACTGCAAGTCAGACTTTCGTCTATTAGTTAGCTGAGGCCTTTTTAAAGGACTTCGTTCAAGCTAGGGGCAAACATCTGGTGTTCATTCAGTTTTACTCAGAATTCGCCAAGGCTTTGATCGGTTGGTCGCCGTTGTACGCAGCACCTGGAGTCAACCGCAGCGAAGCCTGAGTTGCGCTTTGAGTAGCAACTTTGGGCAGATTCACCAATGATCGACGGAGTATGCAGAGAAAATGGGGTAACTTAAATTTGGCTAGATCGGAAAATTTTATTGGCCCAACGACTTTCAAAGGACAGAGGACAAAGACCCGCACCGTGTCCACTTCGGCTGACCTACCTTTAAAACATTTGTGGGCTACAGCAAACATTGTTGCCAGGCCCTCGGTGCAAAGCTGTATGACGTCATGCACCGGTTTACCTCAGACCTCGCAACGGTTTCCAAAGAGAGACTCGTCTTCATCAGCGTAGCTTTGCCCCACGGGGTCAAAGTTTGCGGCACCTAGGGTTATGCAAGGTGGCCGGTAAGTGGGCCCACAAAGGCAAAAATGAAAATAAACCTGCAACGGAGAACGGAAGGGGTATGAGTACATGTTCGGCGATGTGGGCCTAGAAGGCTAGTGTTGGCTAGCTTTCTAGAGTGATGAAACACAATTTGCGAAGTTAGTCCACTGTCACACCACACCTAAGAAATCTCAGAGTCATTTGCAGCTTTTACTGCTTTTAGAACGATCCCACAAGATCAAACGTAGCCATGACCGAGCTGCTGACCCGCTCTGTCTTTCCTCACTTTTATCCTGTCACGAGACTCTTTTTCCAATGGTACTTCTCATTTCTTGTACGTCGGTGCACTTCAGTAGCTCCCACTTGCAAGCCTAACCAGCATTTGTATGCACCTACCCTCCTAGACTTTTTGAAGACTTTCTTCACGTATTGTTATTTATCTAAAACATCAGGATCGCCTAGCCAATCTGGTCTTTCCGAGTGTGTACCTTCTCCCCAAGAATTCGCTCAGCACTTACTAACAACTGAGCTCGCCTCTCACCCAGTGCGCTTGCCGGAACGAAACTTTCACTCCTTTGTTTCAAGTCAGTCTCTCATATTGCTGGAACTGAGGAGAACAGTAAGGGGCATGGCGCATGCAGTAGGGAGCTTGATAAGCTACGTTTAAAACTAAGACCAGGAAAGGAGAAGCGGTGGAGTTTTTGACAGACTATCCATGCCCCGTGCCGGGGTGACAATTGAATACCAGTTGGGAAATTGAGATGGAGTCAGCCCTTGTTTGGGAGATTCGGATCTGTCCTTCGCATCTCGTGGCCCGCCATGTCTGCTGGAATCCCCAGAGACCCGCCCGAAGAATGCCGCGATCAATCGTCGTCTGAGTGACCAGTGTTATTCGAGGTTCTGGCCCACTTCATAGTCGGCGTGATTTCTCCGTCATTCCAATCATTGTCACTACCCATCCCTAGCTTTCGGTCATGCCTTTGCATCCGTTGCGATACCGGGAGGTTTCTTACAAAGGATGAGCTTTCATAGTCGCCGCTAAAGGCTTCTATCCATCATACAATTCGTAGTGTATTTTAACTGAAATAATTAACCTAAAAAGAAGCATTGTGCTACTTCAGTTCACCTCTACTTATGGTTTCTCAAGCATTCAGTCCCAGTAAGTTTCTTGCTATCGATTTCTGCTTTCCGTTTTAAATCACCACATACATTTGCCCTTTAGTTTGCCACTTCTTGGACTTCTACCATGACTGGGAGTTCCTCTGGACCCCGCCTGACTTTTTCTCGGTCACTCCGGCCAAGGCACGCCGTAGCAGACATAAACTGCAACTTGTCCAGCTACATTGTTATCCCAAGATTCCCGCAGAGCTGCGTTCATCATGACGCTTTTCCACGACCATTAAAACACGCCATATCCTTGGTGACTCAACAGAAGCTGCTTGGAATAAATCAAACCGAAGTGTAGTTCTGCCAGTGGAGGACAGTGAAGGCGGCTGAATTGTACCTTCACTCTCTTGCAATCAGCATTTCTGTTTATTTTTAGTCCATTACTTTTACGTTCCACCTAGCTTGCGAGCCGAACCCCCAGCGTCGGAGGGCAGACAAGGGTGATCGGAAACTGTAAACGAATTTCTCACTTAATATCTTCTAATCAGCTCGAAAGAACGCCTCATGCACTTTCCCATCCGACATCTACGAACTACACCAAAATCAAAATGTGAACGGCAGCCTTCCCATCAGGTGGCTTTTTTCTGGCACCTCCCTTTCAGCATTGTCCTAACTGTCCCTTTTTATACTGGCATTCTTGTGTAATTGAAGACATTATGGTTGCCATTATTCTGGTCTGTGCAGCCAGTCGCCACGTTTTTTGCTATTTATATACACTGAAGTTGTGCTGGCTCATCCTGAACTGATTGTCCGACGAAAGTTGTGGTTTTAATGTTTGTAGCTCGGAGGTAACTCTTCCGATTTTCCATTGGAGAATCGACGAGGGCCTTAACTATACTACATTTATCACTTACTCTCACATTACGTTTGCGAAAATTTGATCTTCGCCCCGCACCCACTTCTGATAGATCGAAAAAATGTGCATGTTTGTTTCAACGAAAGCCGGCTGATACCGATTAATACCTTGATATATATATGCTTGGTGGTGGAGACGCGGCACCAGACAAAATCCTTTTTGTGACGTCTTAAGGAACTTCTGCCGCATCACTTGAAACTAAATATGGAGGGAAGCCGGACTTCCTGAGAAACAGTGTCAAACCACTAAAAGCGTTTTTGGATGTGGAGCTACCAGAGGTAGCATAAAGATTAGCTTTCTATTACCGTAAACTTGTAGCGGAACATGGATTTTCTCCCCGGGTCGCTTGCCTGACCGAAAATGCAGCGTCCAGTGCAGCCGCCATTTGCCCCTAACTTTAACCGGTGTCTGAGTTATCCGTATTCCAGTCCTACAGTCCGAGTAAAAGTGACGCACAAATAGTCACGGCGGATAAGTGCTAGCAAACTTAATACCCAAACCAAGATAAGCCAAACGGTCTTGTAAAATTTTATGCACTGTCTTCGTAGCCACCAGTGCGTACGAACTAGAAGTCCTCCTCGGATGACGTACAGCTGGAAGCTGGTTAAACTATGTGGGTTGCTGTAATCGTAGAAGGCAGTCATTCTTAGTTCCAGTCGCAACTTAAAGCATTCTGATTCGGTAAAGGCCTTAAAAGCGTCTTGACAACTTTCTAGCAGGTGATTAAGAGTTTGTTTTCTCGGTTGCTCCATGATGTACGAAAGAGACCTACCGGTCAAAAAAATATTATGTGGGTAACTATAACCTCCTAACTGCGAATTTATAGTTGGCCCTGTGTTGTCTTACCATGAGAGGAAAGTTGCTTTAAATGTACTGGATAAATGGGCGTCACACAAGTTAGCCAATCAGATCGCGAGTTTTGCGACGGCCATCTTGGTTTGCTTATGTGTTGTTCGGCCATTGCACCCAGGTCAGTCGTGCGCTTGCTGGCGTGTTGTACGCGCGCGCTGCGTCGTTGCTCTCACCAGTGTAGGCGCTTAGGCTTCGTTTTTGTGGTCTCCTAGGGTTGTGCTGGCAAAATTGTGATCATTTCAGTATCTGGGTTATTTTTCTTGAGTTAATTTGGATGTTGAGGCGCTGGTTTTGGGTTTTGTATGATAGTTTCTTACAGGATAGACAGTTTTTAGTTAAATGCCGTAGATCGTTTGATTGCGATACCGAGCACTTCTTAACGTTTTCCTTCATCTATCCTTTTCCTTTGCAGTTATGGTAGATGAGCTCAATGCCTGTCGTTCACGTATTAGGACGTTGAGCGATTCTTCCAGGTACGTGTACCGGTTGCAGTGAAGTGTTGTTGCCTGCGAACTATTGATAACTTAGCTAAGTAACTCCTGGTGAAGCGCAAAGAGGTCGCTTTTCGGGATTGGTATTTGTGACAATACATTTGCAGTATTACCCTCGGATGGTCCGTTTCCTGGGGTAGTAACAAGTTCGTTGAGATAAAATGATTATGAAGCCGATAATTTGCAGCGGAGCTTGCCTTATGGGCCGTCTAGGCTGTCTGCGAGCCACGCTTCATCGGGATCTCGGAGTTGTGACGGTCGAGGGATCTGGGTGTTTTTATTTTGTGCTCAACATTTTCGATTTTGTGCGGGCCTCGTTTAGTGGTAGCGACACGGGGCGGTCGACTTAGTGCCACTGGTTTCTTTCTTCTGGCACGTAGTCCGCGCGGTCAGCATTTGCGCTGCAGACCGTAATTAAGCTTTTCTCCAACAGCCTCTTCTGAACTGAGGCGTCCGACGCATGATAGGCGTTGTAGACTGTTTAAACGGTTTCTAATACCAGGTGGGGCGGCTGAGTAGGCTCACGCACTGGGCGCCGTACGTCTCATCCCCGCCCCATTTAAGAGCGAATCATTTGTTGTGACGTGTGCAGCACTTCTACTACCTCGGTGCCTTACATGGGCGGGACTTAATGTATGTTCTCTCGGGCCACTCACCGGGTCGCTGTTAGTTTTAATTTATTGGTGGAACATTGGTCGTCGAGTTGTCCAACGAAGTTTGACTAGGAGACTCGAATGAAAGCTAGTACTGGCGCATGGAGGATGAAATTGCGTGGTACCACACAGCTGCAGTCACTTGATATTTATTAGGGTTCGTTTTTCAGCGGCAGCAGTAAACTGGGATGTGAGGGTCAATCGATAGGCACTGAATTTAACCCGGTTTCGAACCTTATTCTGTGATTTGAGACCGGCCAGTGTTCGTTGTTGGGCCCGGTCCTATCGGGGCTGATGTTTGTTTTGTGGCGGCGGCTGCTGTGACCTCAAGTTATTCTCTAAAGGTTGGTGACGCGAAGTAACTCGTTTTTTGCCCCTCTGATGGTTAGGATTGCGAGGCATACGTGACGCGTATCCTGAGTTGGCATCCATCTGCTTGGCAGCAGTGGTCGGACTGCTGACGTAAAAAGCTGGAGTGAAAATGAACAAAAGAGGTCTAAAGGACGAACGAGTGACTGCCATCCTGAAGACCAAAAATATTGGGGTGTGGACGACCTAGTTCTTTGGTCGCGGTCACTTTATTAATCGAGCCGGGTTTTGCTGCATACGCAATCCAGGTTTCATGATTTTTTCACCGTTATGGCTTCCGAAGCGAGAATATCTGTGCGAGAACCTTCGTTGGACGATTTGCCAGCGACGTCCTAGGGCGGTGCCCCATGGTAAACAAACCCATAGGAGGATCTAATCGACGGTGATACAGTGGTATGTTAATATGCACATACATGTTCCGTGCAAATAATGGATTATTGGACGTCATTCGATTGCTGTTCGACGTGATTCGGAAACCCGGTCGTAATCTGCGGCGTGACTAATGGTGGCAACATAGATCTAAGAACTGCTTTTGGGATACCGTCAGCAAGAGACCCTTAACCAAAAGATCTCGCACACACCTCGGTCATAAAGCTTTGATTACGCACACAGCGAAGCCCGGTTCTATCTTTAAAGTGCTGGTGACCGAAGAACTAGGTCGTCCGTGTCCCAGTTTTTCTTCAGGGTAGCACCGGGCCACTCGTCCGCCTTTCACATCTTTGTTCACTTTTATCCCAACTCTACGTCCACCGTCCGCGATTAACTCATCTGATTCTCGTTGCCATACCGACGAGTATAAACTCAGGACATCCAGCTTCGCGCCGTCTTGCAACAGTATTAAAACGTTTCGAACGGAAATTCCAGCTCTCTGAATTCTAGTGAAAACCTACAGTCGACGGCATCCTTCGTGAGCTGAGGTCTCAAGTTTATGCACATCATTTCTTCAGTGGAAGACTACATATCCTGAATACATGCATACGAAAATCTAGCATCTATAATTGACGGATGGCCCAAACAAGCAGACTTCTCACATGGATGCGACGAAGTATCATCAAACTGAATGCACCGAAGCTTGTGGTCATCCGAGGCAAGATTCGAGATCCATACCTTGCTGCGAAGATACTGTGGCCATAAACCCCTAGTCAGTCCAATAATTCCATTTTCTCCTAACAAGGGAAAAGGATGCATGTGGTATTACGTCCCATACTACGCTCCGGGCGTTCTCATACGCACATGCATCCTTTTTTTTCCTTGTTGGGAGGAAATGGAATTATTGGACTGACTAGGGGTTTATGACCACAGTATCTCCACGGCAAGGTATGGATCCCAAATCTTCCCTCGGATGATCACAAACTTGGGTGCACCCAGTTTGATGATACTTCGTCGCATCCATGTGAGACGTCTGCTTGTTTGGGTCATCCGTCAATTATAGATGCTAGATTTTCGTATGCATGTATTCAGGGTATGTAGTCTTCCACTCAAAAAATGATGTGCATAAACTTGAGGCCTCAGCTCACGAAGGATGCCGTCGACTGTAGGTTTTCACTAAAATTCTGGGAGCTGGAATTTCCGTTCGAAACGTTCTAATTTGTGATTGTTGCAGACGGCAGTTTGAGGTAGTTGTATTACAGCCTTTCAATAACGTTCAAAAAATGAGCCGGGCATCGCGGTGGCATTCCAAGTCTCATTTTCAAGGTTGCGGGCTAGTCGGTTCAGTGTAGTGGATTGCAGCGGCAATGTTGCAATGGTCGTCATAATGAAAATTAGTTCGAAAGTGTTTTTGATCGTCGTGGTGGCGCTCAACCTGTAGGCTGGGAGAGTTCTTGGAGTATGAAGTTGAATCTCCCCAGGCTCTGTTAACTGTTAGGAAATTGCCTTTGTTTTCCTTGGTTTTCCATCGGAAAGTCAGTACCAAAAATCCGAGTTTTCCCAATAAGGATGCGCTGGTGCAATTATTTCTGGTGGTCACACATTGGGCTTCTGGGCCATCGAGGACGCCACTGTGACGTGCCCCGCTTGCCAGGCTGTTGTTCACGGTAGCTCGAGTGTAAGAATTAATGTATGCTATATGCGATCATGCTTGCGAAATAGCAGTTCCGCTTTCTAATCAGGGACCTAATTCTCTGCTGATAAGGCATTTTCGTGCGCCGCCTAGTCTTTTCACCGGGAGTGGTTCTATAGTCCGGTTAATATTTGCCTGATCGCATGGACCCCAGCAACAGGGAGTGGCGTGTCGCTTCGCTCGTTCCACTCACGTCCGCTTGCGCCGTTAGAAATGCACCGGATCGTCGCGTTTTACGTGGGCGTAATGCAATGCTTTCAAAGAGTCTTCAGATCAATGTACACAGATGCAACGAGCAAATGTGTGGACTTAATGTCAAAAAGACTGTAATAATAGGGATAAAAATGAGGTTCTTGGCGCTAGCCACGTCTATCTGCGATTTCATGTGCCTCCAGTTGCTCATTGTCTACAGCCTGTGGGCAAAGCATTAAGTGTCTTTTACATGCTCGTTGCGAGTGAAGTTGAGAGGCATATCCCTTATCGTCTAGGATCCACTATCTTAATTTTAAGATTTGGAGACGGGCAACCATGGCTTTAAATGATAGAACCATTAAAGGTCTTAATGGGTCAGATATGGTATCGAGCAGGGCGAAGAAGTACCGTCCAACATACTAAGCTTTGTCTCAAGAGACTTAATCCTCCAGCCCTTGTTCAGAAGGCCTGGTCTGCAAGACAGCAAACAGCAAGGGGCCAATGTACCGTTCCAGATCATACTTTTTACTCAATTTAGCGTCTTCGATAGTGTCGGTGAACGTGAGGTTCGTGTCTCTGGAAACGAAGAGTAGTGTACTTAGTAACTGGTATGTCACAAATGCCACGTCGGGATGTGATCCATAGGTTGGTGACGAATCCCTGGGGCGTTTGCCCGATAACACCCTGGGAGCTGCAGCAGCCGTCTGTACTTATTCACTTCTTAGTCTACTTTTTTCGCGATCAACTAGTTTGATAGCTGTTCAGTGCGGGAATTGCGGACGTTTCGGGTAGCATGTTGTTCTACATCCGGCCCCTGCCATGTGACCACATTTTTTTCTTTCATTGTATTGGATTGCCAGTAGTGGCCACTAATTGTTTTGCTTGTTGATGGTCTTCATCGCAAGAGTGCACCGTCTTCTGTCGTGATTTTTGTTACATGATTAAAGCGTAGTGATGAGCCCGCAGTAGCTAGGGCCCACTGTACATTGGTGAAGGGTAACCGATCATCATAGTACCGAAATGTAAAGTGGAAAAACCACTTAAAGTCAGATGTGGTAACAAGACATTCGAGGCGTTTCTGCAATCTTGTAGTTTTTTGTGCATTGTTTTCCGTTGTTGCAAGGTAACAAGCCAAACAAGAGCGCGTTGATGCAAGGTTAATGGCTGTGCAAACCGAACAGTAGTAACGAGGCAGACGACTGCATATTGTCTAGAACTGCTCGGAAGTGCACGTTTGCCCGCACTCGTTTTAATCATCAATCCGTTCATCCGCCATACAGGTTTGATTCGTGATGTGCTTGCTTTCGCGCTATTTCAGAAGCGATGCGTCGTCACATTCGAGTGCTTCCGGGTTTTCCAACAGACCCGAGGATACTAGTGGACACAGACAATTCGAGCAGGGCCGCTCTCGCAAACAGAATATCCGGGAGGTAAGTGTTGCAAAATACTGAAATTGTCCCTGGTACTTCATGTGTTCATTGACGTTTTTTCCTGGAAAGGTTAGTATTGCTATGATATCATGCGTGACGGTAGTTACTTAGGGTGGACTAGTTCTAGTCGTTAGTCTACTTAACTTTATCATATTGGAATTTGCACCGTTTTAGCTCCGGGAGGAGTTTGAAGACTATCCTGAGCTATATGGCATCCGCCGTTCTGGTCGGTGTCGCCGGGAGCCATTTCGGTTCAAACCTCCGGATTCAGGCCCTGAGGGCCGGATAGCGTCTAAGAAAAAGCGTGTTTCGGAAAGCAGTTCTGGGAGTGAATCTCAAGACTCCGACGAAGACTACGATGATCGCTGGGGCAGACAAAAGGTGAGTAAACTAGTTTCAGCGGTGACCTGACCCCGGATTTCCATTGTATCTTAACGTAGTACGGCATTTGTCATTACCACCACTCGCGGTACAATTGTTCACGAGCAACCAGATCACCTTCATTTTTAGCGCATTCGAGCTCTGATATTCGGCAAAACTGTCTAATCAAGGCGAACGAGTGCACGGTGCGACGCGACAGCCATGACCCTAAAGCCTGGAATGGCACGCAATCGCATAAGATCCCAACAGATCAAGTATGATAATGATCCGGCCAGCAAAAAATAATTGTCTACCACCTGTAGCCGGTGGATCTGAGACTCGAGCTTCTGACTATTTTAGTGACACGCTTTAATCCACTTGGTTACCGGTTTAACGGCCAGTAGCGTTGGCCGTCTTTAGTTAGGAGTGATAGGATATCAAACAAGATATTAGTAGGTCTTGTAAGAAGCATGCCGAAATATATGGGAATTCGCTAGCAAAATGGCTGCTGCTAGCGACTGTATCTGATTAAAACAGCCCAGCTATGGTCATTATATGCGTTGCCATCTTGCACATGCTCCAGTCCCTAGTTTCGTCCTGCAACTATCAGCGAATCGTACCATACTGTGCACTGGGTCCTTGTGACAGAACGTGGTTTTACTTGAGATTGCTGAAGCTAGAGTATGCGGAAAGTGAAATATACTTCATTCATTGGGGATGAGGAAGGCTTTTTCATAGTCGTGTTGCTCAATTTTTGTTAACTGCCATTTTGCGTCCAACTGTTCCCCATGAAACTGACACATGTGGGAGTTTGTTTACGAGTCACGTTTTTCTGTCTTCCAAACAATTAGTTTTCAAACAGCTGTAATTTTTTAAACAGTACAAGAGCCGTACAGTCAGAACCAGGGGAAATCGTGTGAGCTACAAAAGTGCCTTTGCTGACGAAAGCTTTGAGGATTCTGCGGAGGAACCTTCAGAACAGTCGAATTCGGCCAACTTCCGAGGCGGTCACTCTAATTCCACGAGGTGAGCAAGGCTTTTTAAAATTCTGGGTTTATAGTAACTGAAAAACGGCAAATCAGTTTTCACATTGTCAGACTGATCTTCATTTCAGTCAGCAGGCGTCCTTCCAGAAACCCAAGGGTCCTCTGGTCAGGAAGCCCTATTCGTCTAAGATGACAGTCAGGTTAGCGGTGCATTTTTGATATCTGAGTGTTGTTTGCATGCTTACATCGCTTCTCACCGCGTAAATCATCTCGTTTCAACTAATTTACCCACCGAGTCCCAAACGCACGCATTTCATCGCATCCGTGTGCTAACTCATTTCAACTGCTCTGCCTAACAGTTCTAGTGGCCTGGTGCGACATTATTTTTCATAGCTCGTGGGAGGCAGCTTGGTAACTGACTATCGTTTCGTTTATTTTCAGAGAGAATTTTGACCAGAGAACGGATTCTGATTCTGTCGACCACATTGGCACCCACAGTCCGGCGTCTGAGGATGATGAAGCCGATGAAATGTACAAAGATAGGGATTGGGGAGACGACGAAGCAGATGTCATTGAAGAGGTACTTCTTCACGCCATTCGAAGAAAAGGAGCCACCGGGAATCCAACTACACTCTACAATACAAAATTGGAAAAGGATTTAAATGCCGATTTTGATCCCGCGGTTGAACCAGGTGAGCTGCAATTTCTCATCAAATGGAGAAACTGGAGTCATATTCACTCCACTTGGGAGACGGAAGCATCCCTTCGCAATCCAGACCGCGGTTGTCCTGTACTCGGCATAAAAAAACTACATACCTATCAAGCTGCGCTGCGAGAAAGAGAAGAACGTATGCGTCATGCCGAGCGCGATGATCTTGAGACAATGGCTTACGAAGAGGAACGCAGAGAACAAGTGTTGGCAGAAAAGATGGATGTAGAAAGAATAGTTGCTCACAGTCGCGATACCGAGAGCAACACATTCGACTATCTTATTAAATGGTATCGACTGGACTATCGGTTCTGCTCTTGGGAATCTGGCAAAGTGGTCAGAGCGCTTTATCTACCGGCAGTCGAAAGTTATGAGGCTCGATGTCGTTGTTTAAAAATCCCTGACAAAAAATGCGCTGTGCTGCATACGCGTCCACATTTCGAACCGCTTCTGACACAACCGAGCTATCTTGGTAATTCCGATGACCTTAAACTCCGTGACTACCAGCTGGAAGGTATCAACTGGATAGCTAGGGCTTGGTGCAGAGAAAATAGCGTGATTCTTGCTGACGAGATGGGTTTGGGTAAAACGATCCAGTCTATTGGTTTTCTATCCTATCTGTTTCATGAACATGGTTTACATGGACCGTTCTTAATCGTGGTACCCCTAAGTACTGTGTCCAGTTGGCAGAAGGAGTTGCAAGCTTGGGCTAGTGATATGAATACTATCATCTACACCGGTGATCATGTATCTAGACAACTCATTCGAGAACACGAGTGGACATCGAGTGGCTCAAATTCATCGCGTCGCTCTCAAGCTCTCAAGTTTAACGTTTGTGTCACCACTTATGAAATATTATTGAAAGATAAATCTTGGCTTGGGCAAGTTTCGTGGGCCTTCCTTGGAGTCGATGAAGCACACCGTTTGAAGAACGACGCAAGCCAGTTGTACAAGACATTGAAGACATTTGATACAAATACGAGGCTTTTAATAACCGGAACCCCTCTTCAAAACACAATGAAAGAGCTTTGGGCTCTTCTTCATTTCATTATGCCTGATCGTTTTCCTGACTGGGAGGACTTTGAGCAGACATACAGCGTATCCGCCGATGATCCTGCATGCCGAGTTGACGTGGATGCCTTTCACGGGCTTCATAAGGTTTTGCGACCTTTCCTTCTCCGTCGTGTAAAGAAAGACGTCGAAAGTTCGCTACCGGAAAAAATAGAACAGATACTGCGCGTCGATATGACTAAAGAACAGGCAAATATATATCGTCTTATCCTTGCCCGGAACTACGACGGTTTAATGAAAGTTACTCGGGGTCATCGGGCCTCGTTCATCAATATCGTCATGGAACTAAAGAAGTGTTGCAACCACGCTCATTTGATAGCCCCTCCGTCCGACACTGACAGGTCAACAATGACCGGTGAGAACTATATGTGGGCTCTCATTCGTGGGAGTGGTAAGATGACCTTACTTGATAAATTGCTCCAACGTTTGAAGAGCAAGGGCCATCGAGTGTTGATATTTAGTCAGATGGTGCGTATGCTAGATCTCCTTGCGGATTATCTTGCCATTCGCGGTTGGGGCTTCCAACGACTTGATGGTTCCATTCGTGGTGCTGTGCGGAAACAAGCGCTAGATCATTTCAATGCCGAAGGCTCCACGGATTTTTGTTTTCTCCTATCGACTCGCGCAGGTGGTTTGGGCATCAACTTGGCTACTGCCGATACGGTGATAATTTTCGATTCCGATTGGAATCCCCAAAACGATCTTCAAGCTCAAGCACGAGCCCACCGTATTGGTCAAACAAAACAGGTTTCAGTTTATCGGCTGGTGACGCGTGATTCTGTTGAGGAGAAAATCATTGAAAGTGCCACTCGCAAGATGGTTCTAGACCACTTGATTATTCAGCGCATGGACTCTTCTAGTAAAAGTGGGAAACGAGGCGATACCGCCAAGGGTCAGCTCCTAACTGAGATTTTACGGTACGGTGCCGAAGGTCTGTTTAGGCAATCGGATGAGGAAACAGCAGATCTTGAGGTGGATATTGATGATATTTTAAATCGAGCAGAAACTCGTGACACAGAGGCGACAGCTGAAGCAAACCCAGCGAATTTGCTGCTTTCGTCGTTCAAGGTTGTTACTCTCGATGCCCACGATGATGATACAGAAGATATTCACACTAAACATCGCGAAGAAAAAAGCTGGGATCAGATCATTCCGAGCGAATTTCGTGGGCAGATTAAAGCTGAAGAAATGCAAAAAACCTTGGTGGATCTTGAGTTGGGACCCCGGCGACGTAAAAAAGTGAGAACTTTTCAGGCCGGTATGGATTCAATTCCATCTTCAGCTAGCTCTTCTGATGACGAAGTGGAGAGTAAACAGTCTACCTCTCAGCTCTCTGATAAAGAAATCAGAGCTCTTGTGCGTGCGATCAAACGTTTCGCTCGCCCTCTGGAAAGGATTGATGCAATCGCGGCTGATGCTGAGCTTCCAGATCGAACAGAAGGTGAGCTACGTGAAGTAGTCGATGCTGTGCTGAAGGGTTGCAAAGCTGCCATGGATGCCGCTTCCAACATGCATGATGAACAGCAGAAGCCCACAGGAAACAAGGGCCCAGTATTTCAGTACGGTCGTGTATCAGTTGCTGCTAAACCTCTCTTGCAGAGTCTCCAGTACTTAGAGACATTGCATCAATGTCTACCAAGCGGAGGAAAGGAGGCTAGAATGGCTTTCGAACTTCCGTTCCTACCGAAACTGGTTGCTTGGTCCTGCCCCTGGGATGCTTCTGATGACGTTCGCCTTCTGGCTGGTGTTTATGAGCATGGTTATGACAACTGGGAGGCGATCAAACTAGATGCCGATCTCGGCTTAGGCTCAAAGCTACTTCCTGTATCTCAGACGGAGCGACCCCAGGCTAGCCATATCCGTTCTCGTGTGGATTATTTACTTCGAATGCTAGCTAAGCATGCTCAGCAGAAGTCTGATACGGATTCGCCGAGTGCACCCGTGAACAGGAAACGTAAACAAAATGATGGTGCAGCTGGAACGTTTGATTCAAAGGTTAAACATCGACACAGACCACACCGAAGTAGCACCAAAGCTGTCGGAAATTCGAGTGCATCTGCTAATATAAACAAGCCGAAGTCCGCAGAATTTGTGGATACAGATGACTCGTCATCTGACTCCGATGAATCAGATCGAACAAAGTCCATGGTTCCGGTAAAGCGTTCTAAAAACGAATGCGTCAGAACCAAAACGGAAAACAAGTTGAATCAAGCTGAGCACGTTACAAGCCTTCCAACTGTTACTGCTTCGGAGCGGTCGTCAATTGACACAGTTCCCATCACTAAAGAAGAGGAAAAAGAATTTCGGGAAATGCGTGGCACATTGTTCCTTAAGGTGAGCCACAAGAAGCTGTTTGTTTTTGTTCTGATGTCTGGAGATTTATCAGTTGATTCTTTCTTAGTTTCACATTGCTTTTTTCCCCATTTACTTAGTGCAAGGAGAAGTTACTGCCCATTAAGAAGCACTTCAAACAGTTGGAACATTTGGAAGACTCAGAAAATGAAGATGCGAAACAATTTTCAAAGGTCATTTTGCGTATTGGTGATCACATTCATGATTTGGTTCGCGACATAACGGACAAAAACATGCGCCACTTCTGGAAAAGGTTAGCTGTTTTCTTTTGTCCGGTGAGATTCCGACAAGCTGTTGCCCAGCATCGAACAAATATATATATATATACAAAAAATATACATATATATTATATCATATATTATATATATGTATACATATATGAAGACCCTTGTAAGGCCGCTTGTGCTAGCGCTGTTCTCTTATTACGCTTGCCTTTTCTTAATCGTTGGGACTACTTGAAGATACTAATAATGCTCATCCCGCGCAGGGCCATCTCCGTTGCCAGGTTGAGACACTAAGGATCAGAAAAGCTACTGACTTGTCCCGTTTATGGCTTTTGCTCGAAGCCGGCTTTTTGTCGTGTTCATCGAAAGACGAAAAAGAGAAACAAAATCTGCACAATAAAACTACCAAAAAGCATGCTCGTTTGTTACTTCTTTCATCACTTTTTCATTTTGGCTCTGCACCGATATCTCTTCGTTGTACCATGTCCTGCTTGCTGTCTGAAATTAGGAGGGTTGTGTGTTTATGTACTTGTTGGTCACTCTTACTCCACCCGTTCAACGAGGTAGTCGCCAGCGGTAACAGGTCTAGTATATTTAACGGCCGCTCTCAAACGAAGCATTTGCCAGCACCATTCAACTGATAGTCGCGCTGAGCGATTAACGTTTGGATAAACAAACGGTCCCGCGTAATAAAGCCAAGTTCTGCCATAATCTGATGCCCTACTACATAGTTTAGTGTTCTTCGTTTAACAGTCGTTTCATACAGTAATCTAATGGCCAATAAGTAATGTTTGGTAATTCTTGTTGCAGTTATTTGTGGGAGTTTGTCCAGTTGTTCTCAAAAAGGACAACGGATGAACTACGGCACGTGTACCACCGTGCTGTTAAAAAGCGCTTGAAAAATACTGAGGAGACAAATTCACAGCAGCCAGATTCCCATGATTCGAACAACCGAGAACTTGATGACTCTAGTGTACCCAGAAGGCATCACCGGCACCGAAGCCGATCCAGTGCAGACGAAGATCGTAGGAATTCGTGGGACAAGCGCACAAATCGCCGCAACTCGTCTGACCGCGGTCATTCTGGACGGAATCCTCTCAACAGCTACTACCGTGAAAAGTGAGACTTCTCATTCCGCTTGTTCATCTTGTTTTAGTGGTGTCTCACTTTAGTAAACGTCATTTGTCTCTAAGCCAGTCGGGAATTTTCCGAATGGCTACTGCGTTTTTTAATCGTTCATAAAGTTGATCTTACTGCTGTTTATTTGGTCTCGCTTCTTGAATTTTAAGGCGGTTTGATTTGAGAAGTTTTCTGCTAACTCGCTGCAGTCGTGTATTGCTCAGTGTTGTCCGACGTTGCGCGTTTATATA
>LUCM01002372.1:35945-51461 GCA_008360955.1 Fasciolopsis buskii | reverse complement strand
TGGGGTGCGTGCTTCGTAAGAAGAACAACGATTATGGTTCTCAACCAAGTCCCTTTGGTTTTAAACAAGAATTCCTGGACTGCCAGGGTAGCCGGGTATATGTCTGAAGTGGGAAGCCCATTTACTTCGCATCAATTTAAATTCGTGCGTATTTTCGTTTTCCCCGCCTGAGAGCCGATCGCTAAGCGTACTAGATGAGACCTAGTCGCCTAATTAAATTATAACTCGATCTACCATCATCCCAGTTTGTGCTCTGCGCGAACAAGGGCTTTCGACTTTGGAAGCTCACCTCAGTTTTTGCAAGAATAGCTTTCTCAGTTTTTGCAGATGCCTGCAGATATCTCGCTCTTGAATTTTTTGATGACGCGTTTGTCCCCCTCCTCCTCTTCTTCCGAGTTAAAAAGAGCCTGCAACTGCAAAACCCTGGAATTTTCTACTTCCAAGGCGGTGTGCGAAACCGCCATCCACACCTACATACAAACGGTTTCAGTACGATTTGAAGCAAAAAAACTTGCGACTCTACTTCGTATAATATTGTTCACGTTCCGAAACGCACAACATCCATCCTAAATATTTCTAAGTTTTAAGACACCTCCTGTTGAACAAATATCATTAACCACTGATTCCCACACGACGATTAGACGAATTCCGTTAACATCTCAATGATAGTTACAAAGAAAACGTGACTAGAGAGTAACGCGGGACCGAAACATCTCTTTTCGTGGGCTTGAAGTAGTCCTTGAAAGATAGTGACCCCCAGCTACAGCCGCGATTCCTCGGCTTTTCTCATGTGTGGCAACATAAGTCCTTGGTTTGGTGGAAACGAGATTTCCTCTGGCTTTACCCTTCCGTGGGAGCAGTGGCGACAGAATCGCCAAACGGACTGATCTGTAGTCGAAAGCCGTTTTAAAATCGGAAAACGTAAAAATCATGGTCCCCTCCAGAACATGTGTCCACGCTCGATGATCGTTCGGCCAAAGTGAAAGATTCGGTTCCAAATACAACCCGCACTGGGATGGAAACGGCTTCTGGGCCTTGGTTTTCAGGCACACAACGTCCCTGGTGAATCCAGGTAAATCGGTGGGAGACTAATGCTCCTACCAGCAAAGTTTTGGAATGCAATGACTGCAGAAAAACAGTTACCCTATGATTTTTCTTTATAGACTCCACTCAAACCATTTCCTTGGAAATCCGGTCAACAATCCTCGATTTTAACAAATCCACTCACCTATAGGAATCTCTTTTTCCCCCTTGCCCCAGACTGATCCCATGTTTTTGTTACAACCTTCACATGCACACTTAATCACTATCCTTGGACAGAAAGGAATGAAAACAGTTTATCTAGTCCTCGTGGCTTATGCGCTTTCCGGAAAAAATCCTATTCCCCCTGATCACTAATCGTTTTAAAGACGCGGAACTGGAAATTCGGTTTTTTGCCTGTAAGGTCCCCCTGGAGTCAATTAAACGTGTCCTACATTGTCTATCGAACACACAACCGATTGCTCGTCGAGAGTGAAAATTAACGTAACCTGCTCGGAATTCGGTTAATCACCTCACTCGGCACTAGAACTTCCGTGGATTTGGGAATATTCCATATCACCGTCGGCTCAAATAGATTTGCCGACTATCGCTTGAACCAAACCGCGCCAGCCCCTTTTTTCCCATTTCCATAACGCTTCCTTATCCACCGCTGCTTTCCCAGTCATTTTTTTTTTTTTTTTTTTTTTTTCACGACAACTGGTCAGTTTAGAATTCTCAACGAAAATCTATGCGCAACCTTCATCTGGGTGTTGCCAATCCGGGGAATATGGACCTCGAGTAATAGATCGAAAGCCCAAATTGAAGTCGAGGATATCCATCTCTTGTTATCGTTTTTTCCACTAGCAAGAGGTGTGCCCCGCCGTGGATAGTTTGTCGCTGCAAGTGCACAGCTTCCCTTCTCATTTACTCGCAAGTGTTGTCTTCGGATCCTAATGCGTTTTGTTAACGGTGGAACCCCTAAAAGTGATCATCAGGACGAAAATCGCGGCCGGACTTATTTCATCGACCGATCATTCGGCGCAGACACGCTTTGTTATCGTGGTGTGCTGCAATTCAACACCACTAGGTTGTTAAACACGACGGAGCAAACGGAAAATCCAAAGCAATGAACTCCTGATAAGCCAACACGGTGTAGTACCAGAATGATTCCACACACATCCCTTTGACTAATGCTCACGCCACTGGAAACCGAACCGGCCAGTGTTGGACCCACGTCTGGGTTAACATGTGAAGGTGAAGAAAGGGGCACCCGCATGTTTTGCATGTATGATAAACATGGTGTTCCACAAACAACAGTCCGTGATCAGAAAAGAAACGCTTGGGTGAAACTATCTCGTTGTCAGTTGCGATCGATTTTAAACGGCAAGCCAAATCGACCGTCCGATCCTTGCCCGTTCCGTTTTTGTTAAGTATCAAGTTGGGCGTTAAAATCACACAGCAACAACCACCCAGTCCAGAATAGTCGAGATAAACTCGTGGTAAGATATTCATCTTTCCGCCTCAGGAGGAAAGCTGAAATCATTGGGTGCACTCCACGAAAACGACAAAAAAAATTCACGACTGTGTCCAATCGAACTGCTATTTGAAATGGTGGCACGGAAACCGCCCAATCGAACCTGCACATAAAAACGACTGCTTTAACCGGATTCCCATCCTAAGAGTGCACGGGACACCCCGCATTGGTTCCAGGGCGATTCCTAAGCCAGTCTGATTATAGAGCGGCTCCAAAAACGGAAATCACCTGACACCGCGGAAGGAGTGGGGAAGCGAGAGAATGGCGGCCTGTGGCTGGTTCCAGCTTGGTTGGGTTCATGGATGGACCCCCGAGCCGTCGCAACAACAATCAAGGCACTGTGTGATTGTGCTCCAGTCGTGCACGGTGTGTCTTTTAGGTTTACCGTAAAAATAGTTTGAAATGTTTGATGTTCCTTTTCTTATTCCCCCAATTTTTTGAACTTTTCGATTTTCGCCCTATTTGACCTGATCCACAAACAAGATCAGGAAACATACTTGAACCGGGGAGCTCTCGAGACAACTTGTTTCGTGTTCTTGCCACACTGTGTCGTTGAAGAACTTTGTTGCCTTGACCTGAACGCCAAAACTGGAGTAACAATCATTCCCAAAGGCCTTCCTTGCCATGAGAACAGTACGCTCTGCTAACCGAGTCCGCAGTGTCGCTAATTCATGATTGAGACACTGTTACACCCAAACATAAGCCCGAGCAAACTCACATGACTCTTTGCATCACACTTTATTTGAATTTCCTACAACCATTAGCCTTCGTACCCATCTTCTTTTGGCTTTTTTGGGTAACTTTACAGAACCACTTACTCAAACTGGAAAACCCCTTTGAATCAAGTGAGGTGGGTAGTGGTATGTATGCTACTTCTCACACTCCTCTCTCTTTTATTCAACCTGTCTCTTCTGTCGTCAACCAAATCTTTTTGCCCCTTCTGCTAATCCATAGTGTCCCCACTAATGAGAAAACGCGCGATACTCCCAACGGCTCATTGCAAATAGAGTAGAAGGTGGTTTTCAGTCAGCGAAGTTCGTGAACCTGTTGCCAACGCTGTACTTGCATACCTATAGTCACGTGAGAGTATACGGTGAACTATCAAGTTCATTCGAAACGACTAGTGGCGTTCGACAAGGGTGTCCCATCTCTCCATTCTTGTTCAACTTCGTCATGGACGAGGTGATGGAAGATGCTTCAGGAGGTCTCGGGGACGTAGGAGTGGAACTGGGAGGTGGAGAGAAGCTATGCGACCTAGATTATGCAGACGACGTCGTGTGCCTGTTCGAGTCTGCGGATCATGCACAACGCGCACTAGATAATCTCGAGTTCGGTCGCTCGGTTTGGTATGTGCTTTGCACCTTCGAAGTGCAAAGTACTGTTACAGGACTGGACATCAGTAGTGCCGAACTTGATACTGGATGGAGAGGAACCCACGACTGTAGACCGTTTCACCTACCTTGGTAACTGAGTGTCCAACGATGGTAGCTCGGCAGTGGAGGCAAATACGCGTATATTCAAGGCTCGAGCAGCTCACGTTGGACTGAAGCACTTGTGGTGTCGGCCTGATATCTTAGTCGAGTTGAAAGGTGGTGTGTAATGTGTCGCAATGCGTTTAGTTCTGTTGTACGGTTGCGAGACGTGGGGTGAGTGTGTGGGCAATGTTCGTCACTTGGAGGTTTTTGGAACACTGATGCTTACGTAGTATCGCCAGGATTGGATGGAGTGACCGGGTGAGAAAGGTAGAGGTCAGAAATGTAGTATTAGGTTCCGGTCTTCAGTACACCCCTAGGCTGTTTGGGTCACGTGTCTACCATATCGTGCCCTGTTTTGCGTTCCTAGACGGTTAGCCTGGAGTTGCTGCACACTCTTCATCTTTTATAACTTCTGGTTTCTTTTGTTAGTTCGATACAACCAAAAGCGCTTCTGATTTCGTTGTATTTGTTATCCACCTTCAAAGAAATGATAACAAATAAAATCATATATGTGCATATCTGTGTTGGATTTGAACCGTGCATCGTAGGAGGCAATTAGAACGCTAAAATCGATACAGCATGATCAGGACACAAAAGCACAACTTAATCGAAAAAGGAAGAATGATCAAAGCTATGATATGCCGCTGTTGATACAACCTCTGTGGATAGAAGAACATGAACAGCTGTTTCGAATAACGCCGATTTAGGGAGGTTTATGCAAATAAAAAGACGCAAAACAACAACAACAACAACAACAGAATCACCTGTTGTGCCTCGTTTTGTTGTTCGTACTTTTTTGGACTACAACCAAAAGCGTTACAAGGTAACAGCTATTACGGGCCAGCACAGTGGCGAAGTTTGCAAACGACTATAATACAATAACCGTTTACTCAGTAACCAGAACAGTTGCTCCAAAGAAACTAATCACAGTGTGTTCAGTGTGTTTTGGAGAGAGATCAAATCTGACCCATTGCGCACGCATAGGATTTTAGAAAATTGCTTGCATATTGAGAAAACGAGTTGGCGAACAAGCTCATTTTCAATGATTTGTACTCATCACAATAAATTAGGAAGAATTTTAAGGAGACTGGGTTAGTCAGATGAAAATACAAATAGGAAGAGATTGGTAGTGTTCCACGTCTAACCTGAAGACGGACGAACGTGTTGCGTCAATCGTTGTGTGACCTGAGGTTTGCATTGAGGAGGAGAGTGGGTCAGGGGAGTTGAAGAGCAACTACAAATTATTTCTGAGCGCACAGTGGAGGACTGTGAAGACGAGTCGCGACAGCTTCCGTTGTTGACCCCGGACCCTACACAGGGCACGAAAAGCTTGGGTCACATTCACGATGTGGTAAGTCTGTGGTAGGTATGAAACCACTGGGCTGTCGACTGACTTAAATGCTCCAGTGCTCAACCACGCAAGGTGGTGCTTACGCATGCGGACCGGACAAGCGTCCGGTCGTGTACGCGATTCTAGAAAAATAATTCGTCCCTGCTTTCTTCATCCAACAAAAGTACAGAGAAACTAGTTGTTGATGTGCTCAATTTGTCGACAGTGGAGGCTGAATGAAGACTAGCAGAATCGCTGGTTTTTGGCTATCACATTAGGCCAAGCTACAACTGAACAAACTTAAAACTCGCCCCAGTGCCTTTCAAGGCCGCCGTCTGTTGGAGCATTTGTCGAGGTGACAAACAGGGTGCGCTTCAGTAACCTATCCCCTAAAACGCTGACTGAACCCTACATTTTAGGGCATGTAAACGATTCCAATCTGAAACACCAGCTTCACGCTCATCCGTGAAGACTATTGATACTCCATGTTGGTTCGCGGCACAAATCACCTCGTCTCCTTGGATGAGCGGGAAAATACGTGATAAGATATTAAGGGCAGCTGGCTGAATTATGCCGCTCAAATCCTGAATTTGTTTCACTCACGCAGCAGACAACAATCGAAGGTGAGTCTACTGTCAGAGCCAAACACGCCCATTGGCCAGCCTGCATTAAACTGCGCACACTGAAGGAGTCGAGATTCAGAGGCCGACAAGGTTTGAGCAAATGTGAGCGAGCATGCTGAAAGCTATTTACGACATTAATTGACAATGAACCGTTGCATGTATCGAGCATGTGGGTGTCACGCACAGATAGAGCGGGGTTGGAAACTTTGGGGACAAAAGACGTAAGCTAAATAAGAGAGAAGTATGGGCAGTAACACATTCATCGCAACCCACCCCCATGAAACCAATGGGGGAGCATCCTGATTATCCTACGCAACGACCGACGCAGTAAGGTATTCATTGTAGACGTGTAAGTCATTGGAGATTGTAGACGGTTAGCAAACAAAACCAGAGCATGCTAGTGCAAGAATAATGGTAGCACAAAACAAACCAAACTGATTTCTGGGGTTCTAGTACTGGCAAGACAAAAAGTATCAGCAAATATTGAGTATAAGAAGAGGTTCCCCGTATTACGTCTGTTCGTAGATGGCAATAGGGTCAGTTAAACATGGGCGACCTTGGTTGTTTAAGTAAATGCAACTGAACATGAAAAATGAAGTCCTACTAGAGCATTAGAATATCACGGATGTTTTTGGAAGTTTTAGGATTCATTCTAGTTTTCTGTCGCAAATGATGAAGAACTAGCTTGCTAAACATAAAAAGATATACATATATAATACCATATATCATATATACATACATACTATACCTAGTACTTTTATATACATCATATATATGAATATATGTATGTATTTGCACAAATCTGCTTACAGACCGTGCGCCACCATAATCCCGGTGGAGGATGTGGTGTAATCGGAACCGTGGCAAGAAACGATAACAACGATAAAAGGAAGACGGCTGTAGGATTCAGCATACATGTCAGCTAACCAAGACTCATTCTTCACGTAAGCGACAATCCACAAAGTCTCACATTAATATGACAACCTGTCATGAACTGACGACCTCAGTCTATTTCCCAACCATCACTTGATATGGGATACACTAGTGTATGAAATACACGACCCAACAACCTTCATCCATAAAAACTTAATTCCGCCTCGAAATATTGAAGCAACAACACGGGCAAGAGAACAGATAAAGAACAACTGACGTTAAATACTGATTTTATAAAAACGTTCATAGGTCAATGCATCAATATTATAGAGGAATGAGTTCAGTAAGCACCACATTCCAATTACTCTATAGCACAAGTCTCCGTCAATTACACAGCGCTCGGGAAAATACCTCATTTTCAACCTCTCCAGGCTGGTTCGCACATGAAAATTAAATGCGACGAGTACCCCAATATACGTACACGTTCCGGAGACCCATGATTTTTACGTTTTCCGATTTTAAAACGGCTTTCGACTCAGTCAGTCGTGCGATTCTGTCGCACTGCCTCCCACTGAAGGGTAAACCAGAGAAATTCATTTCACCAAACCAGACTCTATGTGCAAACATGCGAAGCCGAGATCGCGCTTGCTGGGGGTCTTTCAGACGACTTCAACACGAAAAGAGATGTTCGTCCGCGTTACTCTCTATTCACGTTTTCTTTGTAACTATCATTGAGATGTTAACGGAAATCGTCTAATCCTCGTGTGAGAATATTGGTAATGATATTTGTTCAGACAGGAAGGTGTCTAACCTAGAATATACGGCTGATATTGTGCTTCTGAGTGAAAATTCAATTAAGTCGCAAGTTTTTTCTCAATCGTCTGAACCATATTGTATGTAGGTTTGAGATGCGTTTTGCGCATTCGAAATGTAAAATATTGATGGATTGTCTAAACTCAAATCTGAGTTTTATTCGTGTAACAAAGGCGTTGGGCGAAATCTACAATTTTTACTATTTTGGCAGATATATGTAACTTTGTCATATGACACATGAAACGTCTTCGCGTATACAGAAGGCTTAGTTGGCATTTACCAACCTCAGACATCAGTGGCATCGGTTCGATATTCGGTTATAGACCAATGGTCAAGTTTCCACCGGTAAAATCGCTGCTGCAATATGACTCAGAAGCATGGCCGTTGACAACGGCTGTGAGAATACTTTCGGTGTTTGAACAACAATACCTGCGACTTCTGCGTATAAAGAATAAAGCTGGGATTGGAGGTCGTAGAACTCAGTCAACCGAACAGGAACTGAATCTAAACAGATTAGGGTGGGCCAGATGTATGACACGCATCCCGCAGATCAACTTCTTTGTCATACACTGTTCTTCAAGTAAAACAATGACTGGAAGATTGACGTAGGTGGGCTGACCATAAAGTAGCGAAGATATGAAAACAAACCAGTGGACTATCCCCAGTAGGTCGAATTTGGACTACCGGGCTATGGTCCACAAGATCTCGACGAAATGGTACAAGACTGGGTGACATGGCTCAATGCCGCAGCTAGTAACATTCTCGCATTCGGAATAATTCTGCCTCTCTACGGTCACGTCCTCTTATAATCATCTGATTTCTTTTGAAATAGCATTTTATACTGCAGGCAGCAATCAAAACCACAGCAGGGTTGCAAGATTTCAAGCAGACAATGTTGCGAGATACTAATCTGAGCCTGAGTACAAGAGTGTAAGGCTAACGTCCGTGGAAATCCAAAACTGCTCTAGATGATCAAACCGATAGTAGTGCGCGCGCTTTTGTCTATGAGTGAGTGTGGGCGTGTCTATATGTGATTACGGGATTAAGTACAATTGCCCATAACATGGAGTGGCATGGAATCACAAATCATGAAATCACAACAGGCCAGGTATGATAACGAGCCGAGCGAAAGCGAATTACTATCTACCACCGGCGTATCTGTCACTCGAAAATCCGATCTTTTTGGGGGTTACGGATGCTTCATCTGTATGGTATCACAATGTGCTTCCATGGCTTTTATTGTTCATTTGAGCGTTAATAGTGAACGTCGAACCAACTCATAAAAAATAACTGCCCTAATGCAACTCACGTAGAGCGAGACAGTTAAAACACTCACTTTGAACATACAGCCCAGATACTCAAAATCTGACGAGTCCAGTCTGCACAGCAATTCGGCGAGCAGATTGTGTTCGTTTTCGTCAGCTGGGGACTGATAACTTGCTCGAGTGTAATTCGGAGGAAGAGTGCACATCTGCGGATGATGCAACACACCACAACAGACCGGACACAAAGGCGACTCGCGAACAGCACCAGGAATCTGAATAAAATCCTTTGCTTGACTAGTTGCTCCGTACAACATACGTTGCACACAACGTGGACAACAATCGTATTCGCGAAGTAACAAAGCGGCTTGAGTACGTCCAACTTCCATTGTGACCTGGAACGATGAAGTCGAATGGAAGTTGACAGGACTTCATTGCAGATCTACATCATCATCAAGAGCAAAGAAAAGTAATTGAAGTAAACTACGGACATGTTCAGCTGCACACACCGTCCCATTTAGGTCACTTGTCACGGAGAATTTAGCTGCCTAAAAAATCATAAGATAAATTGACTCGGACAGGAGTCCCAATGACTGGGAGCGCATTTGCTTACAACGTGCTGGGTGCTTGCGTTTGACCCGGAAGCATAGTACCTTAGTTAGTGCATCCCGGTATGACTCTCAGTCATTCCGTTGAGCTTTAAACGCTTATCGTTCCCAAATAACCAGAAATTTCTTTTCGTTTACAATAGCTGCTAACCGACACAGAATTTCAAAACAAATATCGGTCGAGAAACAACAGGAAACCGGAATAGCTAGAGTTGCCAAAAGTCCAGTACCACCACCCGAGCGCAGAAAACCACAAATATTGAGAAAAACACCAGATTCATAAAGATTGGGAACAACTTCCGACAACTAACAATGGATTTCTTGATTTCAAATATTCACACACTTTGCATAAATGCTCCTTTACAATCAGTGATAGTGTGAACTAACCGTTAGTAACCGTTCGGCAGCTACTGGAAACGCGCTACACGCACCGGCGCCCTGCGATCATTAGTCCTCGTCGAGTTGATAGGTCATATGGACTCAGTGGGTCGAACAGCACTATTCAGTGCTCTCCACCAGAACGGTAAGCAAACGGAGCCCGTCAACCTGCTGCCAACATTGTACTCGCATACCTATGGTCACGTGAGGGTATACGGTGGACTGTCACGTTCATTCGAAACGACTAGTGGCGTTCGACAAGGGTGTCCCATCTCTCCATTCTTGTTCAACTTCGTCATGGACGAGGTTATGGAAGATGCTTCCGGAGGTCTCCGTGATGTAGGAACGGAACTGGGAAATGGAGGGAAGCCATGTGACCTAAATTACGTAGACGACGTCGTGTACCTTTTCGGTTAAGCATGTGCTTTGCACCTTCGAAGTGCAAAGTGTTGCTACAGGACTGGATGAAAGCAATGCCGAACTTGATACTGGATGGAGAGGAACTCACGATTGTGGACCGTTTCACCTACTCTGGTAACTGCGTGTCCAACGATGGTAGCTCAGCAGTGGTGGTAAACATGCTTATATTCAAGGCTCGAACAGCTTACGCTGCACTGAATCACTTGTGGTGTCGGGCTGATATTTCACTGAAGTTGAAAGGTGGTGTGTACTGTGCCGCAGTGTGCTCAGTTCTCTCACATGGTTGCGAGACATGAGGTGAGTGTGTGGAAGATTTTCATTGCTTGGAGGGTTCTGAAACACTAATGCGTACATAGAACCGCCAGGATTGGATGGAGTGACAGCGTGAGGAATGTGTAGGCGAGGAATCTAGTACTAGGTGTCGGCTCTCAGAACACCATGTTTCTTCATATGAAACTTAGTAGACTACGCTGGTTAGGCCACGTGTTATGTATGGAGAACACTCGTCTACTATATCGTGACCTGTTTTGCGCTCCTCTCACGGAGTGAAAGAATCCGTGAACCTCAAAAGATGACGTGACAACGAGGTAGCATGCAATAGGAGAACGCACAGCAAACTTAGGTAAAGTGAGTGTCTCACGCCTTGGTGGTTGGGGTCCAAAAGCCCTATCAACTAGCTGGCTGTAATTACTGGAGGATATGCTATCTAGCCGTGAACAGTGTCGGTTGTTTTGGCATTTTCTATTGAATCACAATGCCTGAAAAAGTGCGTTTGCACAGTTAGACTGTTTCGTATGTTGATGGCAACAGCATCTTATCTTTTCCCGCCGGGTCCACTCCATGTTCCCTTGGATATTCTTTCTTTTATAGAAACGTATAACTATGAAGAAATGGTATCGGTCAGTGAGGCTTGCCTTGCTGTTTAACGCTGAACGATTAGCTTGCAGAAGGCAGTGTGGCGCGTTTCCAGTGGCTGACGAAGAGTGAATGTCTGGTCGATACAACCTCATCCTGTTCGCGAACTTACTCTCGCAAATAGATGTCAAACGGCATTATCGAAGCTAACACCTTAGTAATTATCGGAATTAATCTAATCTCATGATGATTGCCGCAGTCACTCCGTGTATTTTTCTTGAAGATGGGTACAATCAGTGACTCACCTCACGTGAACGGAATATCCTCCTGGTTCCAAATATCATGAAGCAAGGAGGTAAGTGATTTCATCGTCACTTCACCCAGTTTGAAAAGAACTAAGGGGAAGCTCGTAGAGACCAGCTAATTCTTCCTTCTCCGTAGGTCGAACATGTTATTTTACTGGAAGGTCAAGAAACGCTTTCCAACGATTTACAGATGCGGTGGTCGGACTAAGTAGAAAAGCGCGGCCAGCTAAACCGATCCTTCAAACCCTCAGCCTTGGTTGATTACCACAGAGAAGATCAATAGTTCTATCACACACAACTTCGGACACCTTAATCGATAACTTTCCATGGTTAGCATCAAGACTGATCATCAACAGACACTGCAGATGTCGACGCACCTCATTCACTTCTTTGCAGTTACGGAGCTGCCGCTTTTAGCCCATTAGGCCCAGAGACTCCCGAGGTTACAATCCCATTCATGAGCACTAGATCTAGAACCACAGGCGAAATCTGCTGACAAATGCATCTAAATTAGTGACCTTCGATCAACACGATTCCTGAGCATAGCTGGTGAAAACAGCTGAATCCCTCAATTGTAGTTGTGGTCTGCGTCGCGGTCATTAAGCTGCAGCAAAAATCGCATTAAAACTATCGCATGGTCCGATTCGACGTACGTGGTCCAGTATGATTTACAGTTCTGGACAGAACCGCGCCAACGGTAGCTAACTGCGATATGGTCAATCTGACTCAGACTAAATGGAGAGTTAGAGCACCATGTCGCGGTGCGATGCGAACTGTGTCGGAAATTCGCACTAGATAGGAATAAATGATTATCTGCACAGAATTGGAGAAGTCTTTCTCCGTTGTCTGTTCGCTGTGCAGGCAAGGCGCATCGCCCACCTAAACAGGACTCCGATAAACTCCGTTTTACAACTTGTGCATTAAAGTCACCTGCTACCACTACAATGTCAGAGCGTTTGCTCCGCCGAACAAGAGTGACGAGATTATCGTAAAGTTCGTCTTTCTCCATGTCAGTGTTGCAGTCTGTTGAAACGTATGCCGAGATAACAAATAAACTACGCTTAACACTACTATCCTTTAGGACGCCGACTGATCCCTGCAGTCTCATGGCACACAAGCGACTGTTGACTGGGATCCAATCTAAAAGGGCTGCCTCAGCCTTCTCACTCAAGACTATTCCTACACCACGTTCACCCACAGCTTGAGCTGCTTCGTATCCTGAAGTGCGAAGAAAATATCTTGACGAGACGTTCGGCGCAGTCAGTTGAATTACTCTACTCGAATCCTGAATTCGTGTTTCACTCACACAGAGGACATCAATCAAAAATGAGTCAACTGTCAGAGCCAAACACGCCTGTTGGCCAGCCTGCATTAAAGTGCGCACATTGAAGGAACCCAGATGCAGAGGCTGACGAGGCTTGAGAAAATGTGAGCTAGCAGAGTAAAAACCACCTACTACACTACTTGACAATAAACCGTTGCGAGTATCACGCGTGATCAGTGGGGACACGATGGGTAGGCAGAGGGGGCATACAGATTGGGCTGGAGACAGAACAGAGAGGTTGAATAAAAGAGAGGGAACTCGAAGTGGCAGCATACTTAATACCATCCATCATCATGGAAGCGATGGGCACCGCGGTCTTGATTATCCTGCGCAACGACTTTTGCAGTATGGAATTATTTGTGGACGTGTAGCTCAAGGAGATTGATGGACGGGTGTTGTTAGGGCGTCCAGCCGCTAAGCAGAACAGCGATTGAAGTTCTCCGGCAAAACCTTTGGTTCTGACAAGAACCTGATCGCAAGGCAGCGGGGCATACCAATAGAGATATTCGCTTTTCTCAAATCGCAAGCCAAATTTTCGAAATCCTACATCGCGTGCGCAAATGGGTCCAGATTTTGAATCTCCTCTCCAATCACACCACCGAAACACATACTGGTGATTTAGTTTTCTCTTTGGAAGCAACTGTTCTGGTTACTGAGTAAAACGGTTATTTCGTATTAATAGTTCGTTTGTCAACACTTCCGCCACTGTGCTGGCTCCGTAATTCTGCGTTACCGTTGTAAACGCTTTTGTGTAGTCCCAAAAAAGCTACGAACAACAAAACGAAAGGCAACTAACAGGTTGATCCCGTTTGTTGTTCGTTGTTTGTTGTTGTTGCGTCTTTTATTGTGCATAAACCTCCCCTAAAATCCGGCGTTTTTTATTCGAAACAGCTTGTATCTATGTTCTACTATCCCACATGAGGTTTTTCAATCAACAGCGCAATATTATAGCCTCTTTGATCATTCTTCTCCTTTTCTGAACTTAAGTTGTTGCTTTTGTCGTCCTGTATCAATTGCTGTACGATTTTTAGCCTGTTCTAATTGCCTTCCTACGATTCACGGTTCAAATCCAACACAGATTTTGCCCATCATATACTGATTTTATTGTATCATTTCTTTCGAAGGTGGAATAACAAATACAACCGAACTCAGAAGCCGGCTTGTGGTTTAATCCCCGAACTAACAGAACAGAAACCAAGACCAGCTTATAACAAATGCAAGGAGTGTGCAAGCAACGTTCCAGGCAAACCGTCTAAGGCAAACGCAAAACACCGCGCACGGACTCAATGTTTAGCACATCACGCTGTAACCCAAACAGCCTAGGGGTTCTGAACAGAACCGGAACCTAATACTACATTCTTCTGAACCCTCCACCTCTACACCCCCGCTTCCACTCCCCATCCCCCAATCTCCTACGCACGCGATCCACTCCCCCCACCGCTAATGCAATCAGTGGGTTCCCAAAAACCTCCAAGTTCGCACGAACATTCGCCCACACAACTCTCACGCACGACGTCCCTCGCAACCGTAAAACAATACAGAAACCTAAAACGCAATTGCGACACAAATCTACACACACCTTGTCCAACCGAAACTAAGAATCAGGCCGACCCCACAAGCTGCCTATCAGTCCAACCGTGAGCTTGCCCTCCGAAGCCCTTGAATATACGCGTATTTTGCCCCTCCACTGCGAGCTTACCATCGCTTGGACACTCCAGTTCTACCAAGGTAGGTGGATAACACGGTCCTAACATCGTGGTGGTTCCTCTTCCATCCAGTACTCCAGTTTCGGACTATCTGATGTCCCAGTTCCCCTCGTAACAGTACTTTGCCCAACTTCGAGGTGCAAGAGCAACAAATACCCAAACCTGAGCGCACTGAACTCGAGATTATTCTAGGTGCGGCGTTTTGTTGCATTGATCCGCAAGACTTCGAAACAAGGGCCACAGCGACGTCCCCGTCTGCCCATAATCTATAGGTCGCATAGCTCTTCTCCTCCCACCTCACCAGTTCCCACTCCTAACGTCCCGAGAACCTCCCTGAAGCCATCCTTCCATCACCCTCGTCCATTGACGCAATTGAAGCAAGAAATGGAGACTGATTGGGACACCCTTTGCGAACGCCACTCAGTCGTTTCGGAAATGAGACTTTGATTGTTCCACCGTCTACTCTCCAACGTGGTGACTATAGTTAGCAGCTACATAACGCGTTGGCAAACAGGTTTCACCGAACTCGCTGAACTGAAAACCACCTCCTAACCTCTAATTTGCCAAAATGAGCCCGTTGGGAGTATCGCGGCGTTTTCTCAATTAGTGGCGGCACCAACCTATGGATTACAGAAGGGGGCTTAAAAAGATTTTGGTTGACTAACAGAATGAGAAAGGTTGAATAAAAGCAGATGAGCGATTTTCTGGGGAAGAATTAGCATACAATACCACTACCCACCTCACCTTGATCAAAGGTGGGGTGCGTGCTTCGTAAGAAGAACAACGATTATGGTTCTCAACCAAGTCCCTTTGGTTTTAAACAAGAATTCCTGGACTGCCAGGGTAGCCGGGTATATGTCTGAAGTGGGAAGCCCATTTACTTCGCATCAATTTAAATTCGTGCGTATTTTCGTTTTCCCCGCCTGAGAGCCGATCGCTAAGCGTACTAGATGAGACCTAGTCGCCTAATTAAATTATAACTCGATCTAC
>LUCM01002372.1:0-23148 GCA_008360955.1 Fasciolopsis buskii | reverse complement strand
AAAAGGAAGAAGAGAGAGAATCCACAGTGGCAGTTGCACATTGACGTATATTTGGACTGCGCGAGCGAGGAACACAATAACCACGGATTGACCACAACGGACGCGGTAGGCTAACTGAGAAAGTCACTCAAAGCGTAGGAGAGGTTCATATGAGCACGAGAGGATTGGACCAGTTATTCGTGTAGAAAGAAATGTATACCAAGACTAAGAGCACTCTAGCAGTCGATAAGTCAGAAACCATGGCGCGACGGGTATGTTACATATATGAAATACGCCTAGATGCCTCAATGATCCGTCTATGCTCTGAGAGGCAAAAGCTGCGCGCGGAAGTCGGGTAAAGTATGCTGTCTGAGCCACAAAAAAACAATCACACACAAAATAATTGGATAAGAGCCAGGAAAGAGAGTGATGCTAATTGGGATTGAGTTCACCACAGCAAGCAATCGAAGTATCGCGCATCTCATATCCTGTTTCATTTCAATTTATAGTCTGGACTCAATGAATTTCTTTCGTCTGAATTGGGCGCGGTAATTCTCTGACCACGCTAGGGTGCCCGCAAACTAAAGTAAGAGGGTTGACAGCAACGAGAGTTTCAACCAATAATCAAACCCGAAAAGGGCCAAGCTGGCATAGGCAGTGGGACGACCCTTATGAAGGGTCACAGTAACAAACTGAGGACGAAGATATGATTTGGTTAGCTGCCCACAACTTTCTATGACGAGGTTTTATCCTCTAAGCCTGGACCCGCTCAGAACATCCACGTAAGGTGAACTTTATGTCACTCATTATTCTTCGTACCAACCAACCGGAGTATCTCTCGAGTGTGGAATGCACGTATCAGCTCTATGATCTAGCTGAGCCTGGTACGATCCCCAGTGACCCAGTCAAGGTGGAATTGACAACGGCTTATACCAATTTCCACCCAAGATGGAAAACCAACGGCCAATCAATCTGGTGACGGAGCACCGAGGATTAGCTTCTCACTTCGATGAAAAGAACTTGCTCTTCGAGAAGACAGTGCGTAGGAGTTTTTTAGCAGAGTCTATTCGGGACAAAGATCTTTCGGGAGCACATCGGTACACATTTAGGGAGAGTAACGGACTCGAATCCTGAAACAATGACCTCGCCAGTCGAGGACATTTGTGGGAAGTTGACGAAATAGCCAGTGAGGAATAACGCCAAGCCATCCTTCAAGCCGAAGGGCTTGTTCAGTCGCTCATTTCGAGTTTTTTTAGTAATCACGAACCACACATAAGCTGTGCAATGCCGCCATCGTGGCCTCATTTGGCTCTTTACTGCTGCTAGTAGAATTACGTATTCTTTTCTGAATTCTGTCATTTGCTCATCTATTTCGCTTCCCAGGTTCCTACCGTTTGTCGGCTTAGTGAGTTACGAAATGCCGAATTTATTCACTTGGCCAAGTTCGATCAATCTTTGTGTGATGCGGAAGCACTGATCATGATCGGCTCTGTCGTGTTATTCGATCGACAGTGTCACACCGAGACTGCTGAATTCTTACGACCAATCAGATGTACTTCTAATCCGACCGTCCGTAATCTCGCCAATTGGATGGCAGGTCATCTGCGATGCGGACGATCAACGACCGATAAGAATAATGAAGCACAGTTGGTCGACGCGACGGTTTTTGAACTTGGTCGTGAACGCTTGACTCAGTTGTTGAATCAGATGTGGCTACACGCCACGTCTACGTGTTGGGAGTGAGCTCGCTTTCGTGTCCCTTAATTTCGTCTGCATCTAATGTTTCTCTTCTCTCCCTCTTCCTCTCTGCGGCAACGAGGCTGGTCGCTGTAATACCAACACTACTACTACTACTAATAATAATAATAATAACAAATGGTAATAATGACGATATTGACAGTAGCAAATAACGATAACGAGAATTACAATGAGGATGTTCGTGGTATCAATAGCAGTAGTTTTAACAGTGGATGAAAAGTTGATAACAATAAATATAATCTTTTCCGTTGTACAAACTTGATAAATATCATAAGATCTGAGCATAAGGAATTTATTGTTTCTTCCAGGTTTCGCACCATGATCCAAGAACAAAGGCTAATACTTGGATGTCTTCATATTGTCGACTGATCATAGGTGATCAGCCTACAGGATATGACTAAACCCTAATTCCAAATTAATTGCTATCGGCGCACACTGCGTACGGCTGTATGCTCACCGGCATCTGTGCTGAGTGGTATACTGGGCACCCAAGTTGTTTGGCCGCATCCGATGGGCGTATGAACGGAGGCATCAATCTCCGAGTCCCGCTGGTTTACGTGATCTTCAAATTATCCCACTGCTTTGGGGTTAAACCATTTGGTGAAAGGCTTGGTGTAGGTTCCCCTAAATCGACCCTCTATTTCGGTTTGGAAAACTGCATCGTACCGAAAACAAACAAGAATCATGAAGTTGGAGAAAAGAAGAACTGGAATATGTGGTGAACTCGGCATATTTATTTCTTTTTCCTTCCTCTTCCTCGTTCATTGTTTACTTCTCTTCCTACGATGCCCATGGCACATGATCTGTATCCAGTTTTATGGAAAATCGTAATAAGAAACAAAAAATTTCTTTGGTCTGCCAACTTCACTGACTACTGACCAGTGACATTGTATTTTTTCAACGACAGCCGAAAGCGGGACAATGCGCAGTATATTTTGATGAATTATGCCCATCCTTTTGGTTCGCATTCTTATTTGGTTCGCGTCCGGGAATGTAAGGATATTTCTGGTGATCTACTTAAGTATGCCGCCAGTGTGCAAACGGGCACCAGTGTCAATCTTTCTATTACACGATTACCACAAGAGTATAGTGAAAGAGGCAGTAGCTTACAAATACTGAGGCTCACCACATAAGGAAGAAGGAGGTAAGCTGGGGGCCTTGACCCGGATGTTTGGAGTGACAATGAACTGCACTGGGCTTCACTAAGTAGTGTGCTAACCAGATGGGCGAAGATATGCTCGTCTCTGACCTGGGTGACCGGACGATATGAGATTCCAATCTGTGAATTGGGTTCTGGCTATCACAACGAGATTGGCCGCATGGTAACATATTAAGGCCGACGTCTGTAGCTGCGAATCCTTGGGAGGTTTCTGTCGACTCCCCAACGGAATTCGAAATGCAGTCGAAAATTCGGCTTTTGCAGAGGGGAGAAGCAACCGGTCTCCATAAACGTCTCCGCCGTTCGTTTCAAAGAAGTTTGAGGTTTGTTGAATTCATTTACTTCATTGCTTCATGATATTTGGAACGAGAAACGTATTGCTTTATCGTGGGGTGATTCATTGATTGTTCTCATTTTCAAGAAGGGCACACGGAGTGAGTGTAGCAATCAACGTGGGATTAGTTCAGTTCCTATTGATACTAAGGTGTTTGCTTCGATAATACTGCGTCGTTTGACTACGATTCGCGAGAGCAATATCCGCAAACAGCAGGCCCTATTTCGTGCAGCACTATTCAGTGCTATCCATCGGAAGGGCATGCCAACGAAGTTTGTGAACCTGTTGCCAACACTGTGCTTGCATACCCATGGTCGCGTTAGGGTATACGGTGAACTGTCACGTTCATTCGAAACAACTAGTGGCGTTCGACAAGGGTGTCCCATCTCTCCATTCTTGTTCAACTTCGTCATGGATGAGGTGATGGAAGATGCTTCAGAAGGTCTCCAGGATGTAGGAGTGGAACTGGGAGGTGGAGAGAAGCTATGCGACCTAGATTATGCAGACGACGTCGTGTACCTGTTCGAGTCTGCGGATCATGCACAACGCGCACTAGATAATCTCGAGTTCGGTCGCTCGGTTTGGTATGTGCTTTGCACCTTCAAAGTGCAAAGTACTGTTACAGGACTGGACGACAGTAGTGCCGAACTTGATACTAGATGGAGAGGAGCGGACGGTTGTGGACCGTTTCACCTACTTTGGTAACTGCGTGTCCAACGATGATAGCTCGGGATTTGAGGTAAGTATGCGTATATCCAGGGCTCGGGCAGCTTACGCTGGATTGAAGCACTTGTCGGCTTGAAGTTGAAAGGTCGTATGTACTGTGCTGCAGTGCGTTCAGTTCTGTTGTACGGTTGCGAGACGTGGAGTATGCGTGTGGGCGATGTTCGACGGTTGGAGGTTTTCGACAACCGATGTTTACGTATTATGGCTAGGATTGGATGGAGTGACCGGGTGAGCAATATTGAGGTTAGGAATCTGGTATTGGGCGCCAGTTCTGAGAATAGCTTGTTTCAGCGTATGAAACTTAGTAGACTACGCTGTTTGGGTTACGTGTTGCGTTTGACGTACACTCGTCTACCATACCGTGCCTTATTTTGTGTTCCTCCTAAGGAATGGAAGAAGCCATGTGGAGGCCAACAGATGACGTGGCAAAGTGGGATGAGAAAATGTACAGCGAACTTAGATAAAGTAGTTGTCTTTCGTTTTCGTGGTTGGGGGATAGCTAGGTGGCTAGAGACACTGAAGGATACGGCAGTGAATCGCAAACTGTCTCGCACCCTTTTACTGGGTGCGCTACATTTATGTCACCGTTATTCTGTTTGTCCTTGTCGGATATTTGTTTCGATTTTGATCATCGTCCGCCGCTACAATCGATCGGAATTATTGTCGTTTTATAAATCTTATTTTGCCTGTATATGGGCTGGGTTCACGCATCGCTGCTCCTCAAAATTCTTATCCATTTGAAAGAATCACTCGTGCTTGCTAGCACGTAGCTCTTAAATGCGACCTTCCGGCCAGGATGTCCATTCCGGTGTTGTTGAGTACCTACATCCGCGCTCTGTTTACGAAATAGTCGAATCCGTTCATCGCTGTTCAATGGTCGATGCATGTTCACACTTGTGTCATCTGTATAGAAGAATCATGGCTTAACTCGGTCATCACTGTCTCACTCGTGTCGCTAGATAGCTTCGGACTTCATCGGCAGGACAGAGTTTCGGACAAGAAGACTGGAGGCGGTGTGGCGCATACATAAACTCCTGGTCTGGCAAGTCCGAAGTCATATATACGTACTTGCTAAACGGAACTGACTGTCTCGTTACAGTGTCATCCTAGGTTTTCTCGCCATACCAGTGCAATCATAAAGGACCTTTTAGCTCGCAACAAAATATCGCATCTTTTTTCGACTCTTTCCTACTGTTTATCGTTTCTCTTGGGGATAGTCTGCATATTATTGCGGGTGATTTCAACCATGTATCTATCCTACCCACTGACTATGTTTGATTTGACTGACCTCTGCGTTTCTCCCATCGGAGGCGGTTCCATTTTAGACAGTTATTACCAATCACTCTGATTTGTTTGCTGTGTACTCGAATTTCAAACAATGATCTCTGTTTTTTTGTTGAGACCCAAAATATAATCTGGGTTAGCCTTCCTTTCCTCCAGGCAAGCAAATCAAATCCGAGTTCGCTTCCGTAACTTTTCACACAACAGCCACATTTTTCGTCAGAAATCCCTATCAATCGCATCTGCTTGTTTCTCTTTTAAACCCCTGTCCAATGACAATTGTAAACTTGCCACAGAGATAACCAACGCAGTCTTTGATACCTGCTGTCCCTTAGAAACACCATTCGTCTCAAATGACCGTATCTTCACTCAGGAACTGAAATCTCTATGAAAACGCTTGGAGCACCTCTACAAAGCCCGTAATAACTGGAGCGTGTTGTATGTGTACAACCTACTAAAAGCTGAAATCAAACGTATCAATACTACATTCGCCAGGTAAATCTCCAGTGGTAACAGCAAGCCACTCCATTGTTGTGTGGGAAGAAAAAGAAACATGCGAAACGTTCTGCGAATGTTGACAGCATCAATCATGGTCTCAACCATCCTTCAACTTATACCTCGACCATAGTTGAACAGGGTGATGATACGACATTTACAAGGTTTTCTAGAAAAGAGATGTTCAATCTTCTGCGTACCACTGAAATTACCACTTGGGATTGGTATTGACAGTCTGGTTTAAGCTATTTTAAGGCATGAGGCCGTGGCTCTGACAGATGCATTTAGTTCTCTAATTAACTCATCACTAATCTCGTCTTCTATCCTTGACTGTTGAAGATCCGTCACTATTATTCTCATCCCAAAATCTACCAGTTCTACTGCTTTGACAAAACGTTTTCGCCCCATCGCCTTAACACCTTCTGGTCCTAAACTGACGGAGCATGCTATAATTAAACAACTGCGTTCTGCTATGTAACCTCCTGAAGACCCTTTTCAGTTTACCTATAAATCCAACAGGTCCACTTTGGACGCTGTCGCCTCCCTCATTCACCACATTTGTAAGTCCTTAATCTCATTAATGGAATCTGTACGTTGCGCCTTTTTAAACTATTCGTCGGCATTTGACTCACTTCCACGGTCTCTTCTACTCGACGGATTGGAAACATTCGGTTGTCCCACGCCTTTATTAGCATGGCTGTCTGGTTACTTTTCTAACCGAACCCAGTGCACACGAATGGATGGTGAAACTTCAAAACCGTTGATTAAAAACTCAGGCGTGTTACAGGATGCTGTTCTTTCACCGTTTCCATTCTTTACTAACATCAACGACTGACCAACTAGTTCATCCTGTTATCTGTTTAAGTATGCTGATCATGTTGCCCCCTCTTATCTTTTCCCACCTGTGTAGGTCGGCTCACTTTTCCACTTGGGTATTCACTCTTTCTATTGAAACGTAATGTTGGGAAAAAAGCAGCGGTCATTAAGGTTTGCCTTGCTGGTTAACGCCGAACGATGATGATGATGGTGATGGGCTCTGGCAGACGGTTGACCACCAATGGTAGCGAAATTCGTCGACGTCCAAACCATAAAGTTGTTCGTTGCCGTGACAACCAGCTAGCCTTTTTACAGTGTGGCCAATTGGCGTTTATCTACGTGGGTATCGCGCGTGAACACGTCCTTAACGGGAGGGGGTGCTAATTGAACCATACAGTGTCGGCTAAGAGATTACCGGATTCTCGGCAATCCACTCCACTTGCCTTATCGACACACGAGTTTCGGCTGGTTGTCGTTTTAACTCGATCTGATATGCCCTGGATAATAGGCCATTTTGAAAATATTCACAGTTTACGCGGATCACTGAGTTCTGCGCGCGCTGCACCGTTTGTCATCCACATTAGTTGTTATCGAACATCAGCATACTGTTTCGTCTAGAATAAATACAATGCTACTACAAATTCATTTTCATGATCTGCCAAGATCAAGCAGTGGTTTCAAATTATTAGCTGTTCCATGTAGAAATGATCGAATCGCGCACGCCACCATTCAATGTTTTCTCGTTGTTACGTTCCCCACTTCAGTTCAAGTTCCAGGGTCAAGGTCGCGGTTTTTATGCGTATTTTTCTGTTTTACCTCGGTTTTTACAAGTTATTTCAACGTGATGAGAAATTATTGAGTGTCTTTGGGTAATTGTAACGTTTTTTGATTGCAATGCATCACAATTTGTTGTACTTCCCCTTTGTGTTCAACGTGAAGCATGAATAAAGTGCCGGTTTTTGCACAACTACACTATATGTAGCCTTCAAGAACATCGGGAGACGGAGAGTTAACCGATCATATGTCCAGGTCAGGTCATTTATTTAGTGAGTGAGGTACGCCAGAACATGGAGATTAATCTCAACATTTGGTTCTCAAATAAAATTGACTATTTTCCCAATTAGTTTGATAATTTCCCAATTCGAAGTGATAGTATGCCAAATTAGTCTTCAACTGTTGCTGTCGACTTTTGAACCAATCTGTGCACCACCGTATCGGGTTATCTATTTTTCCCCGTATTTCTTCCTAGGAAAGATTATTCAACATTTCCCAGTTAAATTCCACACATACCTTTAATGAATTTCTGTTCCCCTCCCTCGTAAATGCTTAGAAAACGGTTTTCTCACTAAAATTGCCCGTTCAGCGGGCTGCAAACCCATTCGATCACTTGGGTCAACCATGTTACTGATGTTTTGTTTGAATCGAAAACAGTTCATTTAAGGACCATATTCAGATACGCACTTCTGGATACGCTTGTATTTTCTCCTAGTAGTATGCAGTACTGTTTCTTGTGTATAGCTTCTGATTGCTCACAAAGTGCTACTAAATCGTCTGTTCAAAGCATCAATGCGATTTCGCTATCCTTTCAGGCTTCGGTCTCAACCAACCCTTCCAACTCTTGCCGATGTCAATTTGGAACGCCCTGTCCCGATTCATCTAGCCGGGCGTTACGTGAAATTCAGCCGTCGACTAGCTCAAACTCCTTGGATTGTCGATGGAAAGCGAAAATTGCCTTCCTCTGTGGAGGAGCTGATTCTGGCTCCAATCACAGAACAGTTTGGTGCCAACTCACGCCTCAGCTTCATCGCTGCCGGTCGTGAAGATGTGGACGCCAGGTACGATGAGGTATTTTTTTCGCTAACCGTTGGCACAGTTTTGAATTTGGTACAACTCCACAAGCACATCTCCAAGTGCTCTCAGCTTAGCACTGTTACACGCCATTATGCTACGTTAGATTTTAAACTAATCACCGTATGAATTGCTTCTTCCTTAGACCGTACTCCTTAGGTGAGGTCACTTCAACCCAGCAATTGCACTATTCTGCCTTTTGTTTGAATGTTGCTTCGTCAACCACTTCCAACGAGCGAATACTTCCAAGAAGCGGGAAAATTTGTGAGGCCTGATGGTGTTCCTTCTAATGGTTCGAGTAGTATTGTCGCGAATATTTCGTGTGCGAACCAATAGTTACCCACTTGATAAAGGAGCTCGAATGCTTAGGACGTCCAATTTCTTCAACCATCTCATTGGATGATATTTTGGACCTCAACCCTGAGAGTCTAACTAGTCCGGTTGAAATCAATGTGTATGTACATATGCAAATGCTAAGGATAGATGCGTAATTCAGTTAGTCGATTGATTGCTAAGAATAACTTGGCATTTCTCCACCGACGACGTGCTTAACAGCGGTCTTCCAGTTTCTTCTGCTACCCCCTTGCGTATCTACCCATTGTGGTCAAGCGAACAACATCGTTACGTTTCAGCCGGTTTATAAACCATTAAACCCCACAAATCACCGGCCAACTTCTCCATTTGATATTCTGTAATCGCCCGCTACTTCTGGGAAATAATTGATGTTTTTTAATGTTGAAAAGAAAGAAAAAATTGTTGTGCCAATTTACAAGAAGAGCGCATGCAGTGACTGTAGCAATCATCGTGAAATTAGTTTAACTCTGATAGTTAATAAACTCTTAACTTCGGTAATTCTGCTTTTTGGACACCGGTTCACATAAGTAATATCCGCAAACAACAGGCCCGATTTCGGCCAGGTCGAAGTTACATCGACCAAATATTCACTTCTCGACTGATACTCGAAACGCGCCACACGCACCGGCGCCCTACGATCGTAATCTTCCTCGACTTGAAAGGTGCTTTCGAATCCGTGGATCGACCAGGACTACTCAGTGCTCTCCACCGGAAGGGTATGCCAACGAAGTTTGTGAACCTGTTGCGAGCATTGTACTCGCATACAAATGCTTGCGTGAGGGTATACGGTGAACTATCAGGTTCATTCGAAACGACTAGTGGCATTCGACAAGGGTGTCTCATCTCTCCATTCCTGTTCAACTTTGCGATGGACGAGGTGATGGAAGATGGTTTCGGCAGTTTCCGGGATGTAGGAATGAAACTGGGAAATGGAGGGAAGCTATGCGATCCACGTTACGCAGATGACGCCGTGTGTCTGTTCCAATCCACGGACTATGCACAACGCGTGCTAGATACTCTCGGGGTCTGTGGCCCTGTTCGGTATGTACGGTGTTTCCCGAAACGCTGAAGACCCTGTGGGAGATTTTTCCGAACATCCAAGGTTTTCCCTGTAGCCTGCTGCTCCCATACTTTTAGGTAAATTAACGAAAATTCATCGGGTTCTGGACGCTGAGCTTTGCGTTTAGATCGCAAACATTTCATCACCAGTTAAGGTGACATCGTCAGTGCAACTGCGCAATCGTCTGTCTTCTCCATTTATAGGGTTGCTATCAATCATGACCTTGAACTTCTTTGACCACTGTGACCTGAATTTTTTTCGTTTTTCTTCCCCTCGATTTCTGTTTGTTTGCCGTTTGCGATTCGGCCTGAGAAGTTCGTCCGGTTTATTTGTGTGCCGTATTTTTATTTCACTTATATGAATATTGTGTGATTCATTTTCGTAGACAAATCCGGATCTATGACTCAGATTTGTGATCATGGGTTTGTATGGCTTGAATTTGGGTTCTCTTAATTAGTTGATTTCTCTGCCTCTCATCTCATTGTACACGTGGTCTAATTCTATGTATCTGTTGACGGAATTATTTGAAGAATACCAGGCTTCTAAAAACTCCCCGCCGTGCTTCGTAGTTGCTCGATCCATGATCTCAACACTAACCGGATTGGATTTGTGTCCTCTTCAGACTTTGTTCATGTGACTCTGTTGCCAAAATCTGGTTTCTTTCATAGTTCTCACATTGAATCTAGTTAAGTTTGACGCGAAACCCTAGTTGTAAATGGATAGTTATCACTATCACTTTGAGGTCAGAAATCCAATGATCCAAATTGTTTGCAAACAATCTTACTCCTTGCGTTTGATAATTAACCGTGCCGTGTCCTATTTTCCGCTCCTCCGACGGAGTGCAAGAAGCCGCTTCGAGTTGAGCAGGTGACGTTGGATCGTGTAATCAGAAAAAAAACAGCGAATTTAGGTAAAGTGGATGGCTGTTGTAGTTGGGGTCGAAAGATCCGTGAACCGGTTGTTTGGATACACTGGAGGATGTGGCGGTGAACCCTGACCAATAGGCCTTCGTGTTTTGATTTTCTGTCCAATCAGACTGATTGTAGCTTGTGCGTTCTTACAACTGAACCGTATTTCGTATGTTGGCTGCCACGACGTTCTTTTCTTTTTCCGCCTGTGTAGATCCACTCTCTCTCCCCGTTGCATATTCACTCTTTCTTTAGCAACGTGTGATTCTGGTAGAAAAGCAAAGACACATGAAGTTACCCCGCTGTTGAACGCTGAAGGTTGATGATGTAAGAATGAGTGCATTCATGCAAAAACATTTGGAATGAAACTTGCGTCATCTATGTTACAAATAAGTAATTCGTTTGGTCTTATCGCTAGGCGGGACATGGTTAACAACCGTTTCGCTTGGCTCAAGTAAGCGATTGTTTGGATGGGGCATTATCTGTCCCATTTGAACGAACCTTGCACGAACTGAGATGATATGCAGCTGTTTAGCTCCTCACGATAAAAGACTTCAGATGCATTACCTACTCTAAAGATTGGACTTTAGAGTTCAGTATCTTACACTTACTCTCTAAGTTACTGACTAACCTTTCCCACTATATACCGATACTACGAGGACAACGATGTTCAAAAGTCGGAAATCTTCGCACATCTGTTCTCAACGGTCATGTTCATGAATCATACAACAGTGTTGACCTCACTGGTGTTGCGTATACTCTACCTTTGATCGATAGCTGGATGTGAGGCCAACCCCACGGATCCCAACTGAGCCCTCCATATGCACGAAGACACTTCATCCGATATGCAAACAGTTGAAATGCTATTGCTCAAGTAACTAAATCTATCAACTTCACCCAATTGTTCCGCTTCGAGAACTTCGTCGATATTACTGTTGCAATTGGATGCATCAAACAAATACCATTGTGAACACTTCCCAGATGCGTAGACAATAATCTGCTCCAGTTCAGATTGAGTCTCTTCTCACAGAGATGGATTGTGTTTTAGTGTGCGTTTTGTAAACTACATTGGCTTAATACACAAATCACACATTACACGCCGGTCTTAAGCAGTGCGTGTGAAATTCCGGCACTCTTGCAGAGGTTGATCTTTTATCGACGATGCTGATTACGATGACTTAGACAAGGTGTATCCGTATTGATTGCCGGATCAGTCAGATGCTAGACATCTCCTACGGGACACAAATACGTTGTATCGTCTACCAATTATTGTTTAGTGTCAGGTAACGAAGCAAAACACGAAGGTGAAAATATTTAGTTTACTGAGAGAATATGATTTGAAGACCGTCGGGTTGAGTGCTATTGGGCGGAATCGGTCGACAGCAGATGCCTCGTTTTGAAAATCACAGCAAACTCCCGTGTGTACACTAAATGCTCGGATCAGGTTATTTTTTGCCAAACTGGTAAACTATTTGATCCCATTTTCATTTGTTAGACTCGTTCTCGCTGCGTAAGTGACGTTTTAACATGTGGCACATCAATCATGCAAAATTTGTACGTGAAACGTCGCAAACCACAGATCAGTTTCGAGACATTTGGATTGCGTTCACTATTTTAAAATGTTTCTAAGGTGCAGCATATCATCATCATCATCATTCGGCTTTAAAAAGCAAGGCGAACCCCGCTGACCACTGCATTTTCCCCTGGGCTAAAGTTTTCTCCAAAAATATCCAAGAGGGACAAGGAGTCGGCTTGCACAGGCGGTAAAAGATAAGAATGGTGCAGTAGCCAACACAAGGAACACAGCCTAACTGTACAAACGCACGTGTTTTCATTCTGATTTCATGCAAAATAACATGATTGTCACTGTTCACGGTTCACTGCCAAATCCTTCAGCGTCTCCAGCCGACTAGTTGACGAATCTTTCGAACCCCAACCACGAAGGTGTGAAACACACACTTCACCTCAGTTCGCTGTACATTTTCTTATTCCACGTTGCCACGTCCGCAGACTCGCACAATATCACGATATCGTTTGCGTAATCCAGGTCATACTGTTTCCCTCCATTTCCCAATTCGATTTCTATATTCAACATGTGCATTAAAATCACCTTCTACCACTACAATGTCAGAGCCTTTGCTCTTCCGAACAAAAGTGACGGGCTCATCATAAAACTGGTCTTTTTACATGTCAGTGTTGCAGTCTGTTGGAGCGTATGCTGAGATAACAAATAAACTATGCTTAACACTGCTATCCTTTCGGACGCCGACTGATCCCTGCAGTCTCATGGCACACAAGCGACTGTTGACTGGGATCCAATCTAAAAGGGCTGCCTCAGCCTTCTCACTCAAGACTATTCCTACACCACGTTGACTCACAGTTTGAGCTGCTTCGTATCCTGAAGTGCGAAGAAAATATCTTGACGAGACGTTCGGCGCAGTCAGTTGAATTACTCTACTTGAATCGTGAATTCGTGTTTCACCCACGCAGCAGACATCAATCGAAAGTGATTCAGTTCACCGTCAGAGCCAAACACGCCTGTTGGCCAGCCTGCATTAAAGTGCGCACATTGAAGGAACCCAGATGCAGAGGCTGTCGAGGCTTGTGAAAATGTGAGCTAGCAGAGTAAAAACCACCTACAACACTACTTGACAATAAACCGTTGCGAGTATCGGTCGTGTTATCAATGGAGATACTATGGGTAGGCAGAAGGGGCAAGCGGATTGGGTTGGAGACAGAAGAGGCAGGTCGAATAAATGAGAGGGGACTCGGAGCGGCAGCATATTCAGCGCTACCCACCATCACGGATTGGATGGGCACGGCTGTTCTGATTAGTCCGCACGACGACCAATGCAGTCGGGGATTATTTGTTGGCGTGTAACTAATGCGGATTGATGGACGGGTACCGCTAGGGTGTCCAGTCGCTAAGCCGAGGAACGATTAGGGTCTCAACCAAAGCCTTTGGTTCTCACAGGAACCTGACTGCAAGGCAGCGGGGCATAGCTGAGTGGATGCCCATCTACTTCGGTTGATTATTCTTTCACTCGTTTTTCCGACTGCGCTGCTAACTCAGATCAACCCCTGACTTGGCGGACCAGGAGACTACTTCGTCAGGCCTCTATTCGCTGACCTTCTAGACATGATTGGATGTTCGGCTTGAGATGAGCCATCCTGTATAGCTCGTTGGATCATGGAGGCACGCAACCGGTTGCGTTATCATACCATCTCGTTCTCAAGGTGTTTTCCTATTTCGTTGATCCTTGAATCAGGAGATTTATGATTGATGTACCGAGTTTCTTACATCAATTTGTTGCCTAAATGCATAAAATGATAACTAAAATTTGTCTGCGGTGTATCAAATTCTTGGCTTGTCAAATTCGCATTCGATTCATCATTACATTCTGCGTTGAAAAGCAATGTCAATCTTATTGGCCGTTTTCTTGCTCTCACTGTTCCATGTTTCGGAGGTTGGAGTCAATGTTCAAGGCGATGGAGAACAAGATGATGTGACTTGTTGCCAGATGCGTTTGATCTCACCCTCTGTTGCTTTTCCAGTGAGAAAGGTTATCACTTCATGTTTGTTTTGTTTTTACTTGCTCCTATGAATCGATTTGTTGGACATCGGTCCTGGTATCTATGGGCGGGGAGAAGTTAGACGAAGGCAGCACGGTCACTGAATTGATAGTTACATTTACTAGGTTGATTTAGAATCGGTGCAAACGTCACTGTGACGCGAACCCAAACTTGTATGCCAATTGAAATGAAAATGTTTGTGCTAGTAAATGTTCCGTTGATGTTGAAACAGCCGCTCTGTTTTGGTTCGATTTCCTAGCTTGTGGTTGAGTGTAACTTGAAGTTTTGATTCAAAAATTCCACACGTATCGGTGGTAGTTGTCTGTTTTGAAAAGTTTAATGTCAATACCGAAATTCCGGCTCATAACAAACACTCTGGACCGCACTGTTTTTGTTTCAAAGGTACAGCGAGAAAATCGGTTCGTTTGATCTGCTGTTGTAATGAAAAATCTGTTAGGATACACCGGGTTCCATTTTTAATATGTTTCACACATGGATGCACTAAGACCTCGAGATCCACAACTCGGTCGACTGGAGATTTCGTCGAATGTGGCTCATCATCCCGCTTGTTTCGGGCTGTGTTCACGGCGTCTTGTTTTTCATCTCATACGATTGTTCTCCCTGTCAGTCCTCCCATTTTCCCGAAAAAATTGCTTACCCTTTCTTCTGCATGGCTGTCTGAACAGTGGAACTTAGACTTTGGCTTTTTTGGGCAATTTTTGACACAATTGGCCTATTTTTCGAATGCATGTTTTTTTGTCGATCTGATGTCTGTGGACGTTTGTTCTTTTGTAGTATTCTGTCTGTAATAAGAATCGGGGTTTGTCAGAGCGTTATTTGAGATGTTAGCTCGTTTCTCTTTTCATTTGTTGCTTCCAGCCGAAGGGAAGTCATAATTCATTTAGATTTCTTCAGACGTTTAAGGCCATATCTCCTAATTGGGAAACTATTGGTTCTTGTTCATAAGCTGTCAGCTTATCCTGGACGTTAGGCTATATGTTGAATCACCTATTAAGTCACAATGATAAAAAGTAAAAGTCAACAGGCTGCTTTATCCACAGTCTGATTTACTCCTCTTAGTTCAGCCTAACACTGATTGGAATAGCATACGGTAGACAGGGACTAAAAAATGCCATATAGATCTCATGCTGCTGCTCACAGTTCCCTTTCTGATTTCTGTTTGTAATTATTTGATGTTTGTGTATTTGCGTTTCCGGATTGATCTTTAACGGTCGTGGGAAAATTTTTTGTTGATAAACAAATGAATGTGAAATGTGCTGTTTTTGTGTTCCATATGTTGTTTTATCGTTTGATTGTGCGTGTATGGGTAATCCTTCAGAGTGAACTCATTCAGTTAATTATGAGTTTATTTTCGTCGGAGCTTATTAACACACATGACGCGTTCCGACTAATAATTTAATGATGATGTTTCATTTTTCTGTTTTCATTCCTGAAATTCTAGCTGCACATCATTTTATGGAATCTGTTCGATAGGCCTTGACGATCAAGTAGTGAACAAGTTGTTTTTATCGTATACCTAGAAGTATTGATTGAAGTTCACCCGACTTTGCTCGTAGATCAGCCAGCTCAGATATGAGCGTAGCTTTTCATCGTGTTGTTCTGGTGACCTTTTGGAATAATCTTCTACATATTCAGCCACACAAACGTTTCTTTTCGAGTTTCATGAAGACACTTGAACCATTTCTTGGCAGCTGTAATCCCTGTTCCCGATCACGTAAAAGCTGAACTGCTCGACTGAGAGTAAACAGATAAAATTTTCCTCTACTTCTCCGAAGGGATAATGGTTCAACGTTTTGCATGGCAAAATGACATTTGCCAATAAGTGTGTCCCACGGTCTCCGTTCCAAACCGTTCTATCTCCATGTAGAACATGCCCTCCCATGAAAACTTCGGGTACCATCGGTAATTCCCAGAATAGTAATTTGGTTACCTTAAGCATTTGATTGTGAATTACTTATTGGGTTTTAGAGTTGAAAAGCTGCAAGCTTCCCACGAAAATTGTGCCAAAATGTTCGTGTCTGAGTGGAAATAAAACCAAAAGAGCTGGCACATTATTGGTAGTAAAAAGCCCAAGTCTTTTCCGACCGCACAGTTCGGTAGTCGAGGGAGAGGGAGAGGGAGAGAAGGAGATGGACGACTGGTTATCATCATAACTGAATGATTCACTGGGCGCTTAGGATGCGTTCAATTCTGTCGGAAGCGTCTTTGTTCCTACCGATATGCGTGTGGTTATTCGTCCCCCTATTTTGAGTCACAAATAGCACATTCGGATAATGCATGCACACTATCTCACAAGATGTCGATCTGAGTATTTCCGGCATCCTGTCGAATGAGAATTTGTTTGCTTCTTCGACAATTGTTATTACCTTTGACATTCTTCATTCGTGGTTCGTTCACTCTATCAAACTTGAGCTCGGTTCGCCGTGTTTGTAAATAACGATACGCCATGCGAATTTTTTTTTTTGTAAACTTATTGTTCAGCAAAATATCGTGGTCGAAATGGTTGTTAATTTGTCGACATTGTTGTTATCCCAGATAACCTTTCTCGAGACTGGTTTACAAACGTATGAAACTGGATTGGCTGTCTAAAACAGCTGATTGTTAATCAAGGTGCGTTCATGTGTTGCTGAGTATTTGCATGCCTTTATTTGGCGTTGCGAATTGTAAGAGTGAATGCTAGTTCTCCATTCGTACTACCCGTGTTGGTGATTTTGGGGTCATCTGAAATCAACCGGGTATTGTGACTCTTTGGGTGTTGCCGTTGAGATGTGTGGGATGAGCCGTACTTGTTTGGATCTTGACTTAGAGACCCTCAATGTGTATGTGTGTGTGCGAAATGTGCACTGAAGGGTTGTAGTGTTATCGTAGTCAGTGGTATGGCCTTCAGATATAAAATGAGTGGCGATTGCAGAGTCGCGCTCATCTGGTCTTTTAGCCTGTATTTATCCTTTTTTGTGTTTCGAAGTCCTGGCTTTTATCTATCTGCACATTCGCTCCATATATTGAACTAGACAGTCTTCACAGCTAGTCATGTAAACGCAATTGTTCCGGTCATGCAGACTTTGAGGGTCTTTGGTTTTTATGAGCTGGTGCTGTAATGTGTTATCTGTTATAAAAAAAACACGGGCACCATACGAGGCAAGTATCTTTCTGATTGTCCCTGATGTGCCCGAGTTGTATGGGATACCAACACAGATTAGCTGGTCTGTGTCGTTCTTGTTGTGTGTATCGATAAATTGTCTCTTGGTGCATGTTTCAGTAGTCCCAGCCGCTAACCGTTATCCAGACTGACTACGCGTAAATGTTGCATTTCTCTTTCATGCGCGACATCATTGCACAGTTTATCCACAGTTTATCTGCTTACTGACGAGATAAATACCCGTCCAACTCAATGGCAATGGGCTGAATTAATATTTAAGTATCTAACCGAATGCGTTCGTTTGCTGTGAATTTCCATCGTGGTAAAGATTACCCGTGATAACCGAAACACCGACAAAGTAACACCTATTTCAACTACACTGTATCACTAAACAGTAATAGTTTTCATAAGATCTAGTCTGCTTTTCAGCTCAGAGAGCGAGAGAGAGAGAGAGAGCCCCGGGATGGCGTGCCTTCGCATCCGATCGGAATTAGAGGCCACTATCAAATGATATGAATTTAAATTTTTCTAGTGACAGGTCATCCGACTTCACCAATCTGGCTTCCAGATTTTTGTTGGATATGCACAATTTTTTTTGTTCGCTTCGTTCTCCTATGGAGGCAGTAATACCGCTTGTGAAATGGCCACGACGTGTTATTGTTTCCGGGGTTTTTATCTCTTCCCGGCTTTTGTGACACGGATACAGTTGATGTACCTCTGGTGTTCTATCAAACCAGGTTTGCGCTTGAACAACCTGACTTAGGGGGTGTCGTTCCACGTGGTCTTTTCGCTCTCTTTTTTTGCACGTGCTGGGCTAGGGTGGAGGAAACGACGCGGTGGACAGGCTATATATTGGCGTATAGTGAACAAAATAGCTTCGGTTTTGGCATCGGTCGGTGCTTCCCGCTTTCCTTGTTAGGATCCAAAAGATAAGGATTGTTGTTAGTGTGAAATGCTGAGAGATAGAGCTCAGAATCGAAATTTAGCGCGAATGTTGTATAGTTTCCTGTAACAAAAGTCGGAAGACAATTTTGAAAAATCGCAATGTTTTCGGTGTAAATACAAAGAAAAAAAGGAACTTGTCATCATTTTTGCTACTCTGTGCTCATCTATCTGTTCTCTGTATAGTTCTGTTTCCTTGTTGCGTTGGCGCTTGCTTGTTCTCAACCCGGTTATTTATATATACATGTATATATATATATATAACTGAGCTTGTAAGTAGTATCTGGATGACCGAACAAAATTTTCCCGGGAGCACACGACTGGTTCGCGGTTATTGTCGCTCGTCAGGTATGCATACCCGGTACTCTCTTGTTTGTGGAATCTTCGACGAAGAGCTTCCATGCACATTCCTGACGCTACAAATTCGATTGTGTCGAAACATATGAATTCGAAGTGTACAAGTATAAGGATGTTTGAACAAGAAAGTACGGGGTACGCATACCTGACGAGCGGCAACAACTGCAAAATCGTTGTTGTGCTTTCGGGGAAATTTTTTTCACTAATCCAGATGATACTGGCAATGTATTTATCTCATGATTAGTATCAGGATTTGAGATCAAAATATTCCCGGCAGCACACGACCGGTTTTGCAGTCATTGTCTCCCGTCAGCTATGCGTACTTGGTGTTCTTTTATCCCAGGAGCTGCAGTCATTTAGCAAATTACGATTCCAATGTGGTTTCCTCTTGTATCAAATCTGAACTCGTTGATGGAATTTCCAAACTTATGTTGGTTTGGTTGATGTGATGAACATTGCTTCGTCAGCTTCGTCAGTTTCGCCAGTTGTTTCGCGAGTTTATTTTTTGCTTATATCATTCGTACAAAATGATATATGTTTCGTTAGATATGGTTCGGCTTTTATGTGAATGCATGTGTTCGTTCCACTCGTCGCTGATCTGTTCCCAACTGTCCAGATTAGAGCCGCTGATTGGAGGAACCGCGCAGATGACCCCCTGGACATTTGAGTAAATGTGTGAAAGTGTATGCGTTAACTACTAAGCTAGAGGAGGAAGCACAACGATATGGCCATTGGTGACGTAATATTTATCGATCAGGAATCTCTTCTGAATTCCGGGAGAGATTGTGCCAACCCGTGCTGGGAGACTGCAAATGCACGAGCTCATCGCCAAATTCAAGAGCCCGGAGGCTGTGCATCTCGGATCACATTAATCTTATCGGTTATCGTACTTCAGAGTTCTTATTAAAATTTGCTGGTGTATCGTCGAACTTGGACGGGTTCAGAGATCTTTAGTTGTATTGTTTTGCATTGTATTGTATTGTATAGACTTTTCCGTACAATCAATAATGTCGCATTTCAGTTAAAAAATACAAGGGTAAAATAAAATGGGAAAAATAGATATATGAAATAAAAAATACACTCATTGCCTCGTAAAATAATGGAAAAGAACGCGTCCAAGAATAATCATAGCACATTTTGACAAGTTGGTCAGGAATTCGGCTAAAACAGTCACGGTTTGTCAAAATTCGTGCTTAATATGGGACAGTGGAGTTCCTATAGATATCAATTCTGGATGGTATGGAACGAAAAGCGGATTGTGTATACATATGAGGGTGGCACTTTGAAAGTTCGTTCTGCGCATGATGCATGGGCTCAGAGAATTTTGTGAGCAAATTTCTCACATGCTGATAAGTGTTGATCACATCGATTGAGGGACAATTCAGTTAGTGGTACGAAGGACACACGGCTTATAATTGATAGCCCCGGCGAAGAATTTCCAAAGTCTTTTTTAAGTAAACCTGGAAAAAATAACAGAACAGTAAGGAAGGATTGGAAAAACAACGGTATACAAATTGGGGGAGATTGTACTTTGTTTCACCTTGTAGTGCCGAATTGAAATGACGACCGTCGGGGATTCTTTACACACTAAGAGACGAAAATTCCACTTCAGATTTTTATCACTATTAACTCCTAGATATTTCACGGAATCAACCCTGGCAAGAGCTTTGAGTTGATGCAAGACGTTTCGGATGGGTAGGCCGACCGAGAGAGAGAGATAGAGAGAGAACAGACATTCGAAACATATAGATGCGTTGAGATTTAAACCAGCTCGTGCAAAGAAATCGTAAACAGAAGATTGCTTGTTGGAAAATCTTTGACAATCATCGTTAGTCGAAACGGCTTGAGAGAGGGCAACATGATCAGCATACTTAGACAAATGACACGGTGGGCTGGTTGANGGACAATTCAGTTAGTGGTACGAAGGACACACGGCTTATAATTGATAGCCCCGGCGAAGAATTTCCAAAGTCTTTTTTAAGTAAACCTGGAAAAAATAACAGAACAGTAAGGAAGGATTGGAAAAACAACGGTATACAAATTGGGGGAGATTGTACTTTGTTTCACCTTGTAGTGCCGAATTGAAATGACGACCGTCGGGGATTCTTTACACACTAAGAGACGAAAATTCCACTTCAGATTTTTATCACTATTAACTCCTAGATATTTCACGGAATCAACCCTGGCAAGAGCTTTGAGTTGATGCAAGACGTTTCGGATGGGTAGGCCGACCGAGAGAGAGAGAGAGAGAACAGACATTCGAAACATATAGATGCGTTGAGATTTAAACCAGCTCGTGCAAAGAAATCGTAAACAGAAGATTGCTTGTTGGAAAATCTTTGACAATCATCGTTAGTCGAAACGGCTTGAGAGAGGGCAACATGATCAGCATACTTAAACAGATAACAGGATGAACTAGTTGGTCAGTCGTTGATGTTAGTAAAGAAGGGAAACGGTGAAAGAACAGCATCCTGTAACACGCCTGAGTTTTTAATCAACGGTTTTGAAGTTTTACCGTCCATTCGTGTGCACTGGGTTCGGTTAGAAAAGTAACCAGACAGCCATGCTAATAAAGGCGTGGGACAACCGAATGTTTCCAATCTGTCGAGTAGAAGAGACCGTGGAAGTGAGTCAAATGCCGACGAATAGTTTAAAAAGGCGCAACGTACAGATTCCATTAATGAGATTAAGGACTTACAAATGTGGTGAATGAGGGAGGCGACAGCGTCCAAAGTGGACCTGTTGGATTTATAGGTAAACTGAAAAGGGTCTTCAGGAGGTTACATAGCAGAACGCAGTTGTTTAATTATAGCATGCTCCGTCAGTTTAGGACCAGAAGGTGTTAAGGCGATGGGGCGAAAACGTTTTGTCAAAGCAGTAGAACTGGTAGATTTTGGGATGAGAATAATAGTGACGGATCTTCAACAGTCAGGGATAAAAGACAAGATTAGTGATGAGTTAATTAGAGAACTAAATGCATCTGTCAGAGCCACGGCCTCATGCCTTAAAATAGCTTAAACCAGACTGTCAATACCAATCCCAAGTGGTAATTTCAGTGGTGCGCAGAAGATTGAACATCTCTTTTCTAGAAAACCTTGTAAATGTCGTATCATCACCCTGTTCAACTATGGTCGAGGTATAAGTTGAAGGATGGTTGAGACCATGATTGATGCTGTCGGCATCCGCAGAAGTTGTAGTGTGCCTCTTTTTCTTCCCACACAACAGTTTTGGCTAGTTCCATCCTGGCGTCTATTTCGTTTAAGCGTTCTCACATCAACTTTGCCTTTATGTGCCGCAATAATTCCTCATCGATTTTCACATACAATGAGATTTCTTCATTTCTGTAGAAATGTCTAATCTCCATCGCTACTCGTTCCAGATGCCTCGGTTTGGGTCGTCCGTTCGTTGTTCGTGTGTGCCACTTCGAGCCATTTCTTCCCAGCCTGATCGAATCTCTATCCGAGGGTGTTTTCAAGCACCAAGATTCGTACGACGCTAAAGCCGATAGCGATGACGCTGGTGATCGGGGTAAAGGTCGTGGTCATGGCTCTCCCTGGACTGGTGATAGTGATGGGGATTTTAAACACAATGAAAATCCGATCGATTTACTGCGTTTGGCGTCAATGATTAATGCACGCGGTGAAGGTAAAATCCTAGTTCGTGATTTGCAGGTTCGTATCATTTTATATATCGATCCATCACCTAGTTAGAAACTGAATGCTTGATCGAGTGACACAATGAAGATAACGTTCAAGTGATATAAAATCAAAGTACTCTGTCCAGTACATTTCTCAGTCGCGGTTCGGTCTCGTCTATCTTAATAAATAAAAGACAATGACCGCTGGTTGGTACACAAATATCTCGTCTATTGTCTAGAATCAAATGGTGTATGAAGCTTGTTTAATGTCCAGTTTGATTGTCGGATTATCCTTAATATTCTCGGATTAGTTGGTTCTTTCAGGCAGTTGCCTCCGCTTGCCTCCGAACGTTTCACTAAAGTCAGGCCCTTTTCTCAAACAGAACAGTCATTTTAACCTTGGTTTTAGGATTACGACATCCAGATACTACTTACTGCTTCTATATATAAACATGCATACTCTGGGGCATTCTGCCCTCGTTCCTAAGGTCGGCTCAGCCCAACTGACAAAGAATTATCAACGAATCACAGTTGTGGTTCTTTTGTGGGCTCTTCGACGAAGAGCTTCCATGCACACTCCTGATGCTACAGATTCAATTCTAGCGAGACATATATATATATATATTTATATTTATATATATTGTGCACCGGCTCCTGGGTCAGTGACATAATTCCTTTGAAAGAGGAGCCAGCAAGTGTGCAGCCGGTGCCAGACGGGAATGCCTCATCATCATCATCATCATCATCATCATCATCATCAT
>LUCM01002370.1:360998-456439 GCA_008360955.1 Fasciolopsis buskii | reverse complement strand
GGGATTTCTTAAGTTCCGCCATTTTAATGTCCACATTTTATATCTAAAGGTGCACATTTATTTCTTCACATTTTTTCGCATTTACATGTATATATATACCGATACTTATATGTACATGTAAATATACACATTTTCGGCCAATTTATATCGATTTCAGTAATACCTAAACGCATTAAATTGACAAACACAATTCATGTGACGATTAAGCAGTCAAAAGTGTATATAAATATTATATCACCCCGGTGCATACGTATGTTCACATGTATAAATACATATTTATACATATACATATGTATATGTAAATTATATTTACGTAGACATTCTCGCTATTTTGGGGCAGACAGATATTTATATAAATTTTTAATTTCCAAGCCATCAACGAAAATACGCCATAAAAAAAGGTCATTTTCACTATCACAGACAATACTTTTCACGGGTTTGGCATGCTAAATGGACATTTTTATTTTTCTGTACAAAATAACATCAATATTATCGTCCTAGCTTCGCTGCTTCTGATTGATCACTTTTTCACCATGTTGAAAAATTATATCAGCTGACATTTAACAGCAACCATTACCAGTTATCGCGGGGGGGACAGTTACAACTATCAGTTATCGCGGGTGGACGAGCTGCGTCCAACTGTTTGAACGCCCGCAAAAACATGGCCGTTTCGCGGGGGTGGACGTTTAGTAAATACCCGGAGAACCGTCGTCCGGTTGAACTCTGCAACTGCGATACGCATCGTTGGTGCGCATAAACACCGGGTTCCTCTTGACATGCCAGGTTTGCTATTTTTTCTCAGTTTTTACCCAAATGTTTACCAGCTTGTTTAATGTGAGTTGCAATACCGCTGTTACATTTGATCATGCAACCAAGCATGTCTCTCGAAGTTTCCGAGAAATATACGAATATCATATTATTAGAAGTTGCCCATGCTTCGAGCCTGCTTTGGCATGAGTCTGCCAGGGGTTCGCTAGCTGCGTTAGACATTGCAGCTTTAGTACTGTGTTCTATGGGGATAACCAGTCTGCTATGCTTGAAGGTTTTCTCCATTGCTAGAAACTGTATGCAAACTATTTCCATAAAATATCCCAAACCCCGGAGTTTTCGGGGCACCAGCTGTTTTAGCATATCCCACTCTGTGTAAAGGAAATCTTTTGATTAGGCCCGCTTCTAGGTTGTTTGCGCTTTCCTGTGCGGGGAGCATAGTCTATTCTGATTAAACTTGTTTGCACCGTCTCTGACCGCTGTTCAACCAAAAACATATTGAGACGTATCGCAGTGGATCCACTTGCAAGATGTGTAAATTGATTTCATTGCGCCTGCCAACTGGGATGCAGTCAAAGTAAGCCTGGGGCAAAATAATGCATGAATTTTCGTCGCAGCTCCCATAACTGAAAGATACTCGTGAAAACAGTTAACAAACAACATAATTCAGGCACTATCACCGACCATAGTGACGCAGGATTCCACTCCAAAATAAAACTTGGAAGGCACCCTTTTGATTTGTCATTACCATGTTAACACTCCAAAGGCCATCATATGATATTGAATCTAAAAGTAATTTTCCCGGATGCTGACGTACCTAATCGTAAACTTTTCGTCACCTACGAAATTTGATTTCCTTACGATTCAGTAATAAACACATTTCATAAAATATAATGGTTTACGACCCTGAAACAAGCGAACGAACTTAATCCCAGGGGGCAGGCTAGAGAAAGCGCCCAAGTGAGCCAACGTGCTTGTGAGACCCGCTTTCTTAAGGCAGACCTCGTAATGCACTTGTTTGCTCCTTACTTTTATGACCACCTGCGCGTCATTCTTACTTCGCTCTGTACGACGGCAATACTGAAAGCGCAGGTACTCAGCTGATACAGCGAAAAACAGAAGTAGTAGGAGGCTGGGCATATTTGACAGAAGCGGGCGAGGGGAACGTACGTGGGTAACGTGCAAATGGTAACCTGTGTCGGGCGGTCAACTTTTGGTTTCACAAGCAATCCGGGGTAAAACAAATGCATGTTCCACTACAGGCGCTCCTCCTTGAAGACCGCTGGAAGAGGGTTCCGATTAGGACTATATAGAACACGCTGGAAACTTGTGCCTTGATACCGTTCACCAGTGCAAATTTTGGCCGCTCTGTCTTTGGTCCCCTGGGCAACAGCTTTTGAGAGCTGTCAGTGCGCATGATACCCAACCTGAGAACTAGACTAAGAAAGTGAAGACAGGTGCTATGCTGCGACCGCGAACCGCTGAAGCCCAGTTGTCCACCCCATGTGCGCCAGTCATGACGGTGGGTCTGACAGCGTCCCATATCCACGAGTCTCCCAGGATCGTCAGAAACACTTAACAGGCGGAGTTGAAAACAAATGAATGATTCGGAATTCTCTTCGTTCTTTGTTGTGCAAACGACTTCGATCGCGGGAACGGTGGTTATCGTACCGAAGTCAGTAGAGTCGTCTCTATCCCAGAGGTTCTTCCGAGAAACGGTAAAGCAAAAAGATTTCGAAAACGGTTACTGTGAGCATCACTGGAAGTTCAACTTGGTGGCGGACTCCCAAACAACGTTGGTTGCCGCATTTATCGGTTCAAAATGGAGGCAACATGACCGCCAGTGCATGAGTCACTGCAACAAATGTGTCGGCCTGTTAAGTGTGGTTATTTATTTGCGAAGGGAGAAGTATTCAACAACCTGATATGAAAATAGCAAAAAACCGGAAAAAGTATCTGGTTGCTTCCAATTGCTGCCGCAACGGCAGCTTCGCACCTACGGGTCTTTCGGTGAAATGCTTGGCGTTATGTTTCCGTTTCCATCAGAATTCCCGAGGAGCTGCGCTAGTGGCGGGTGGACTCGACCGGAATGGCGAAGCTCTTGGGGTGTAGGAAGTCCGTCGGCCAATCCGCCGTGTCGTGTAGGCCGGCATCTTCCAAAATGAGCTTTTTTTACCGACTTTCGATGGTTGCATTGGTGGCCTAACATCGCCAATGCGGCCGGAAAAGCAGGTGTAGGTGTTCGATGCGGCTGGAATCTGAGCCTATGATAGTTGATCTTGTGGTGGACTGGCACGATGTTTTCGCGCGTGCTTTGCGAAACATCTTGCATAGCCAACATAAATGAAGTATGTGCGCCTTGATAGAACCACCAAGCTCTCCGGGGAGACAAGGCGTACGATCAAAAGCAATCTCATTAGGTGTGATGCTCCCTTCTTCTTTAAAATGCTCGGAAATTTCAAAAGAGCCGACGGTAATATTTTGCTCCAAGGAGGGTTAGCCGCAGCTCGCGGGGCGGCTTTATGTGTAGGTGAAATCCTTCCGCCAAACCGTCATCTTGGTAGTGGTCGGTAGTTCTTATATGTTTGCGGACCAGTGTTTGAATGGAATTTGAGTACGCTGCATTGAAATAGGAGGCACGGTTGGTTGCCATTGCAGAAGGCAGACCAGATTTATTTGCACAATGGGTCTCCTCTGACCTAGGACATGGAACTGGTACGGCCTGTAACTAACACGTGAAGCGGCCTGCATAGTTTAGAATGTATACGTGGGCGTGAGACACGTAAGGGGTGAAAACGTGTCTCGCGTTCAGGGCAAGCAGCCAACGGAGCTCTAGTCCGTCGCTGGACTTTCGCTCTCTAGCATTAGAAACAGGGGCGGGACCGCTGGCGCATGCCACGCTTAACGTTCAACGACATAAAACTCTCCGTCATTAGCTTCACCAAAGCAGCCACACTTGGGTAGGCATGGTTGTATTACGCAAGAAATTTGGGATAACGGTGAGCTTCTGGCGCCATTGGCCCTGGACGGCTTTGCGATACATCGCCAAGAAATGCATTCTGTGACGCTGTGACGGGTACAATCGCCTTATTTAAAGAGCTGTCTCGTCGAATTTTGTCGATATCAGGATCCATCACTATGGCCTTTGTCATTACTTCGAGGTCGATATTTGGTTTTGGAGGTAAAGAAAGCTGGTTTATACGGAATGGTGCATCAGCACCGAGGTTGTATGCCCCAGGGGTATGTCGCATGTCTGCAGTGAACTGTAAAACAAAGTCTAAGCTGTGAATATGGCGTGGCGTGCACCGGTCAGAGGCTAAATGTAACGCGTATACCAGCCGTTTGGGATCTGTAATCTCCGTGAATAGACGATCTTATAATGCTCGTTTGAAGTGCCGGAAAGCGAGGTGGACGGTGTGCAACTTCCTGCAAATGTGCCGTATCTATGCTTTGTTAGGTGCAGCCACGCAAAAAAGAATGCTTCAGGCTTCCAAGGATCTTCGATGCAACGCCGGTGCACAGCGTCATCTGCGGTGGCTAATACGTCAGTTGCCGGAAATATGGGCGCTGAAGGGTCGGGATGTGTAAATAGCGCCGGTTCGGTGACGATTTCTTTAATAGAAGTAAACGCCAATTTCGCGGTTTTGGTAAACCCAAACTTACGTTCAGATACTTGTAACAGTTCTGTGAGTGGAGCTGCGATTTCCGCGCAACTAGAGATGAAACGCCGTTAGGAGTTAGCTAGGCCGACAAACTGCCGAAATAGTAGGTATGAACGGGGCTCTGGGTAGTCCCGAATAGCAGTGACCTTATGCCTTGCCTGAAGACTAGAAGGTACGCGCCAATATTGTGAGGCTGGGCTATCAGAGCTCACATTTTGAAGCGTTAATCGTCACGCCATGTTTGCTCAGACCATCAAAAGAGCTCGTAAGTGAGCTGTTGGTTTCTTCCCCGGGTGGCTTGCAATTACGATATCATCCAAGTGCAACTGCATGCTCTCTAAATCTCGTGTGAATTCGTGCATCAACCTACAATTGCTTGAGTCGCATTAGTGAACCCGAGGGGGATCCTCGCGAACTCAAACGGTCCAAAATGCATGATCACAGCCCTTTTCGGTATATCGGTCAAACATCTGAGGATCTGGTTTTACGCGGGTACTAAATATATGTGGCTACGAAGCCAGCAACCGAGCAACGATGAAGTGATATGCTGCAGTTCCTTGTTCCCCAATTGAGAACATACACCCGGAGCCACATTTTTGTCAAACCGACCAAGGTTAGCATAATGCTTCCAGCGACCTTTCGCTAATGCAGAAGGGATTAATTCGGTGAGGGGCTACTGCACCTGCCTTGATGCAGGCTCAACCAGTCTCGCAGCCGATCTATATCCAGTGCTGGCGGCTGCAACGACGCGTCCGTCCCGGTAGAGGTAACCGCTTATTCGTCTTGTACAGGTGAGGATGCAGTTGTGGGGGACGGGAAAGTGTTCTTTTGACTACCCAGTCAATTGTCCATAATTCGCAGCATGATAGCTTCCCTTGTTGCAAGCAGCGTGCGTGTACATGCCTTTCCATGCTATGAGAAAGGCTGGAGAAATTTGGCTTGCCCGGACCATGTCAACGCAGAAGACTGACTGGAAGGAGTGACTGCATACGGTTACTGTGACAATCAGCCGCTGGTATTGTGCCTGTGGGACTTTTCTTCGCCGAACTGAAGCTCGGCTTATAATGAAATACAGAGGCAATTTTCAGTGACAGGAATTTTTCAAGCCTTCTATTTTGCATCGTCCGTCTGGAGCTAAATCGAGCCCAAGTGCATCTCTCCTCCGGTAGGAAGAAGCCAAGGCACTCAGGCACAAATCCACCCCATAAATCTTTAGAAAATATATGACCAGGATCCCACGCCATCGGGTTTGCCGTCCGTTTCTTAATTGTGCCGGATGACAGGTGTGTGAAAATCTCAAAAGACAGCTGAGGCTTTTGATAAATATTTTGCTTTTTCCATGACCACAGCCAAAACGAATGGCCTATTGCAAATGCAGAGTAGAGAAAACGCGCCTTACTTGCTGTGTCCATTGACTTTAATTCTATTGCATGCCATTAATCTGGCTTCAAGCCAGGAACTTGCAAACTGTATGATGGCACCCGCGGCAACTGCCTTATTGGTGACTTTGAATGACCCTTACTGTTGCTCAATCCCTTTAAACTTCCGACAAAATCTGGCGTACCTCCGCTTGACTAGAAGAAGTCGGTTCTAACCCTCCACCATAAAAAGGATCATTCGCGATATGCCTGATTATCGTCCAATTAATCACACGGCTGCTATCTCCAGGCTAGTGGAAACGAAGTCGAAAATTCCAGATAGCACAACTTCCTCCAACGCAGTTCCTGCTCCACCTATCATTTTGACTTACTTTCATTTCTAACCAACCTATCAAATCGAGGCATGGCTTTCGAGATAAGCTATTACGATGTATCTAAGACCTTTGAACGTAAGCCTCATCCGCACCTTATATCTAAAGTTGGCTCCTCCGGCAATACCAATCCAATTTTATCCTAGCGATAGTCTTACCTGATCCACGAATCATAGGGGACCTCCTTGGTGGTATTACCTTTATGCCACACTTTTCAATAGTGGCGTCATTCATGGTATCCTCTTGGATCTCTTTCTTTTACCTATGTATATTAATGACACGTTTGCTTCATAATATCTCGGTGCCCCTCTTATATTTGCTGGTGACAAAAAAGTAGTCTGCCATCTTAAGCTCGGCTAAGATAGCGATACAGTCATAGAACTCCGTGCTGATTTGTCCGCTTTGGAAAGTTAGCGTGCGTCCTGGATGACTAGCTTTTCTATCACAGAGGATCGATCTACTCATATAGAGGGTTCAAAGTGCTTAAACATTCGATTTAAATATATAGCACAATATTGACATATCCATCAGGCATTGCCGAGGAACATGGGAGCTGCATGATCATAGTGCCCAAATACATCAAAAGGAAAAATTTTTCGTTCAGTTGTTAGATATAAAGTAATTTTCGAAATATAATAATGATGTTAAAATGAAATATTAAGCTCCTACTATTGACTCGAAGGTTGGCTATCGTACACAATAGCGTCCGTCGGCATGAAAATTTCAGTATCAAATTCAATCGGCTTGGTGGCTCGAGCCGGCTTTATTCGTTTGGTACCGGGCCGGTGAATAGCAACGGATACAAAGTGAGCAATATGAAGATAGTAGAAAAATAAGGAAGTGATACATAAACCATTTTGGGGTTTAATAAATTATCACTGGTAATCGGACGGAACGGATCGTCAAACGGAATATGGGAGCTGGAAGACATTTACATGGCTGGTTTGGCAGCCATTTAGAGCTGGAAGGAAAACATAAAAATTTTAAAGAACACGAAAATGGCTTGGCTAATAGAAATGAATTAATGTGGAATGGGACGGGAGTAATGCCCCTGGGCTTGCGTGACAACCATCAATCGAACAAAGAATCTAAAAGCGAAAGCTGTGCAAGCGCGACAGGTAAGCTGTTGGTGCCAGAACGGATAAGGCTATATGAAGAACAGGTGTGACAGCAAGAGGAAAGAATGAAAAAAGCAAGTTTGACTGAAAATTCTCTAAAACAGTTTTGCAATTTTTGTTTATTTTGCTACTAGTGAGGCAAAAAGCAGCGCAGACTGAGTGGACGTGGTTAGCAGATGACCCCACCAGCAGGAAACGTTGGAACGGAAAGTCAGTTCTAAGGCACAGTAGTGCAAGGAACCTGTCAGTGAGGGTCGAGGACAGGCAGATTCAAAGCAGTACCGCCAACGGACTGCGGTGGATCCAACCCATTTTCACCGGTGGAACAGATCCCGGGCATTCTAGTGTGGTATCATTTATGGGTTAGGTGTCCATTATTAGAAGCGGCCTAATAAGAGAAAAATGACCTGATAATGATGAACACATGCAAAACCATTCAACTGGAGGTTTTCTGAGCCATTTGGGAAACGAGCGGCGTTGCCGAAGAGAGGAGACGGATTTGTAGGGCTTAGACAATTTAAGGATATATCGTTCACACTAAGGCAAGCAGTTTGTCTTTATATTCGCTGCTGCTTGCGATGGGATAAAAGGGTTGCAGCTAGGCGAGGTGAGACAAGGCGTTCTGAGAGACAAAGAGAGACCGGGTCAATTCAGGTCAAGGGAACTTAGAAAAGGCTATCATGTTTTGCTACTTGGCTCTTCCATCGTATGTTGACCCAAAAATACCGACCTTGTACTCATCAACCCAAAATCGCTCAAAGTATGCAGTTATTTAGACAGCTAAGGCGAGGAAAAAATATACGTCTGACTTCTAATGCATTGAAAATGTCCGAGAGCGGCCCTTGCATTTGTGAAACACGTTTAACCAGTCCCTGAGTATGACACTTCAATAAACCGAAGCACATAAATATCGGACAGGGATTTCACTGAAATATTCAGGGGGCCCTAACCAAACAGGTTTTGGGTTGGATAGCTACTCTAAATTACAGAGAACGCTGTATAGCCCTGAATATCGAGGGATTCTAGCTGTACCATTCGAAAATTAACCTCGCTTTTAAGCACAACCTACTAGTCACCAAGGGGGGCTAAAAAGCCTTGAAAAAGTTTCGATAGAGACCATTCTTCATAGAAGCACTACATCGTGCGTTATTTCGGCAGATTAACCGATAAAGTTGTAAATTGAGCATTTCCAGTTTTGCTTCTCTCCGAAGGCGGAAAAACGAAGCATATGAGCACATTCACAAGGTTCCATGATATCTTAGATATATTTTACGCAAAGCACTGCTAATGTTAAGGCTTCAATGCCAAAACCCTGCCCTGGAAGTGACCACAACTGGTCACGTGCAGCCTCCCTCACCGTAACAAACTTTCCTCACCCATGTGTACCCACCATGTCAACAGTTTGGAGCGAGTACTCTGACGCTCTGAGAACCCTTGATTGGTCCAGCATCTTTTTATCGCCTGACCCGTAGAGAGCGGCAGACGATCTTTACGCAAAACTTCTTTTTACTATTGATCGTTTGTCCAGTTCGATCCCTCAACGCAAACCCAAGAAGACTAGCGGGTTTCCTCAGCTCCAGGAAAAACTTTTGAACGCTCAAAAAATCTTCAACAAAACGGGAGACATCCCGCTCTTAGTGCAAGTCACCAGTCCTATTTCTCACCGCTGGTCCAGATCTTCCACTGCTTCTAAATCTGTTCTCGCTCTCCATGTCTAGTGCTACTTTTCCGTCACAATGGAAAACCTCCATTATTTATCCACATCGCAAAAAGGGTTCCATGATTGAACCTAAAAGCTTTCGCCGCATCAACCACACTCCAGTTATATCCAAGCTCATAGAAAACATTTCTAAAAACAAATGGGTTAACTTCCTTACTACGCACAACCTCATCATCTCTCAACACGGCTTCCACAGGGGCCGATCTTGCCTCACCTGTCAGTTTCACGTCCTAAACTTGATTACTCAAAATGCTAATTCCCGCCGGTCGATGCTCGTAATCTTCCTAGACATGCCAAAAGCGCTTGACCGCGTTTCCCGCTCCCGACTTCTGGCCAAAATTAGGACTTACGGAATACAAAATCTCCTCTTATCTTGGCTATCGTCCCATCTTTCAGATCGCTTTCAGGTTGTCAATATTAACGGCCGTTTTTCCCAACCCTGTGGTGTTACCAGCGCGGTCATTCAGGGGGGCGTCATAGGTCCTCTACTGTTCCTACTATTCAATAATGATATCTTTGAGGTTATTCGTCATGGCAGACGATTCCTGTTTGCCGATAACATTAAAATAGTCTGCTCTTTTGAGGCTGCTTTATTTAGCTCCACTCTTGCATTTATCAATGAAGACCTAGAGTCTCTTGATAATTGGTTTTTAAGTGGTTTATGAAGTTCTCTGCTGACAAGAGTTCTCTAACATATCAATGCAATGTTCCTCCGAGTGCTCTCTCTATCAACGGCATGCCAACTCTTGTATCACACACAGTTAAGGACTTAGGGTTACAATACTCCTGCTCTTTCAACTTCCAAAAGCAGGCTCACCATCAGGCCGTTGCAGCTAAGAGAACCGCCACAATGTTCTTAAGGGCATTCCGCACTTATGACTGCAGAATTATCACCTTCAAATCCCATGCTAGTCCACACCTGGAGTAATGCTCGATTATCTTTACACGTATGCGTAAAATCGATCAATTTTCAATCGAAAATGTGCAGCGTGCATTCACTAGAAATATTCCAGGTCCTTCATCTAGCTTAAACTACAGGGCCAGATGCGAGCTGCTTGGACTTCAACCATTGTGGCTTCGTCGAGTCAAATTAAACCTTGCATTTCTATCTATTCATTGCTGTGAAAATGTCCACTCTACTATAAGCATCAAACACGACGCTGGTAGTGTCTGTATCCATTTCTTAGTAGGTGCTACTTGTTAAGAATACCTTTGACGCGACTACCGATCAGAGCAAAATTCTTCACAGTTGGTTACTGTCAACTGTGGAGCAAACTCCCAAGTTCCCTGCGGTCGTGCCCAAATTTAACCCAGTTCAAAGCCCAGCTGGCATAGTTACTGGATGTCCTGCTCTTTATCAATCTGACACGAGCTAACATTGGACTAGACGAGGCTTACGAACACGGGTTAGAATTCTAATTCATGACCGAGTCTTTGCGGAGCTTATCATCTGGCATGTGGCTTCGCCACTTACTTCCTCACTTTCTCGCACGTCCACGCTTATGCACTTTTTAACCTCCCCTGTAGTGATTTACCCTCTCTGTCAGTGGCTTAGGCAATTAACCATTGAACTTTTCTCAAAGTGAGCTGACGAATATGGCAGCGTACTTCTTGATTGATCCATGTTCTCATCACATTCCGTGATTTTAAACACCGTCATCCTGTGTACTCGTCGTTTCCTATGTAACCTATACTCATTACTGACTTGGCAGGGCTGAATAGAGGGTTACTGGTATCCCTAAACCTTCGGTTACCCATAAAACTGCTACCACAGCTCAAGTCCAGTTATCACATTCTACGGAATATATGCACTATGTTGCAGGTATGTTGTCGCAACCAAATAATCACCATATCTCCAAGTTTGCACACAAGCCAGACTACTTCTCTCTTTCGCTTTTCAGATCTCGCACCCGGGGTAGACGCATTGTTACTGGTTCTGTTCATGTAACGGCGATTCCAAATCTGATATCCTGCCATTCCTGATAGCTAGAACTGGCGCTCGAGTTCTGGCCCGGTCAGCAGAAGCTACGCCCATTATCGCTTTGCATATCTCAACTCGCATCTTTGCAGTTGGATAAAACCGCGATTACTACTGTCACCGGAACGGCTTGTGCATCAAATATTCCCCAACAATACTGCTAAAAAATCAAATGATGCGACAACAAAAATGACAACATGGAGAACACTCTTGGTTAGTGTATTTAAAGACGCACGTCCCGGTATTGCTCATCGCTATCCTTGTGGGAATTTAATCAACATTCTTGGGAGTTACATATCCGAAGGTCCATAAATTTCTTCCGGATAGTTTGAGACGTTATCGACAGTCTTCCTCCGCCCTCAGTGTTTTTGCCATTTGTTGTCAAATACGTGTCGTATCCAATTTGCCTGACGTTCCGCCTGGTTTTCACCAATTTCCATCCAATTACCGCATCACCATTGCTTGTCAGATCCTCAGCTCAACGTTTTCGCCCATCACGTAACGCTTACGTTGTTTGGGGACTCCGGCCCTATGCCGACATTCGGCATTGTGCTCCGGCCACGTTTTGCGCCAGCAATACACACATTTAGTGCAGATAAACATAAACTGAATTGTGGTTCGCTGCTCGCAAACAGTCCCAGAAAACTTTGTTTGGTCTTGAAAATTTAGTTTTCTATTTTTTGCTTTTCAATGGTATATTTATACATTTCCCGCTGCCTTGCAGCATCTCATTTTACTCTCTAGAGTGCTTCTGCAATAACTCAAGGTTGCTCCCACCCTTTATCCTTTTCGATTCTATTATTTGAATCCACTGTGCATCATGCTTATAAAAATTTGATCTTGCCTTGCCCATGCCTCTCGCAAATCGAGAAATACACATTATTATTGTTATTATCATTATAACGTTACTCTAGTTCAACTAGAAGTTGTTTTTTGAGAATGACGTTAGCTGGTTTACGGAACTTAGTTGCGGGGACAACATGTATTAGAGACTAACTTACGAAACTTGCTCGTCAGACTCATGTTCAAGGTTTTTCCCTGGACATCATTGCTTAACCTATTTTCCCCTGCCATCTTGTTTTGCAGTCTCTATTGTTCCCTTGTCTCCATGTAATGAGTGCACGATATCAGTTACTGTGTAACGTTCCGCCGTATAGGAATTTTTTATAAATATTGCGGCAAGAAATGAGTCGACGAATAGCTCCAGGTCTTGTTTATATACGTGGGCGCTCCAGAAGATTGATGTGGAGCAAAAGAAATGGAGCGTTAGGGACTTCTCGTATCCAAGTAGAACCACTGGAAGCCTCAAACAAGGGGCAATGGGTTAGAGATCCATGTGGTGAGTTCTAATCCTTTTCGCAATTTACAGTAAAGAGGCGATAGCACAAAGTCTGCTGACTCAGGAGTAAACCATGAAGATTTAATGGGGTCAAATATGGCGTGCGAATAAAGCGCCAGATATCTCGAAAAAATTTTACGGGTAAAACAATTTTGTGTCACTGTTTGATTTTAGCGACGACGAAAGGAGGAAACTGAGTGTTTCTGCCCCAACTACCGGTGCATTTGATTCCTGGCTAAGGGTGCAGCACAGGACACTCGTGAATTAGATCTTTCGTTTGGTGACAACGTAATTTTAGCTTCCAACATAGAAAGTATGGTCCGAACAAAAAACACTAACATGAACGTTAAATGTCCGTTATACTGGGGGAATAATCGTTTGTTGTAAACACACTTGATTCTTGCGATGTCCTTAATTTCGGTCATGCATCAAGCGGCGTTTCATGTGCAATTATCAGTGGAGGCAACCAGAACCTATTTTGCGACAGTTTAGTAAGTTGCGCTTAATAATCTCAGTTTTTGAGGCCACATTTCTCATGAATTTATGGGCATAAGCATTCGGTGATTGAACTCAGGATGTCCTAGGACATGTAACGACAACATCCATCCATGGTTAGTTGAATATGAAAGGTGCACACGCAAAAAACGGCTTTGTCTTACAGGAAAGTTTGTGCGTTGGTGACAGGTAAGCTCATCTTTTCATCTCATTTCACTTTCTAGAGTGCTTCTGCAATAACTGAAGTTTGCTCCAACCCCCTCATCCGTTTCGCTTTTACGAGTTGCAATATTTGTCCATCATGCTTGTAAATATTTGCTCGTGCCTTGCGCATGCCTCTCGCAAATCGAGAAATAGATATCATTGCTATTATTATTTGTAGTAGCATATTTATTATTATAGAAAGCTAGAGAGATAGAATAATAGATAAATATAACAGCGGTATATATTTGAATAGATAGGTAGACAGATGGATAGATAGATGTATAGATAGATTGATTGATTAAAATTTGCTTTTGTCATTTTTATGCTCGGAGTTTTGTTTTGTTTTGGCATGGATGTCCAGCAATGGCTGAGCACCAATCCAGTAATAGCAATAACGGTGCTTTGGTTATTCGTAATGGTCCACCTGAATTCTGTCAGAGCTAATCAAAATTCAATGAGGTTACAAAAGTTGCATGCAATTTATTGTGGTGCACACCCTGCTGGTGACCTTGCGTTGAATTCTAGATGTTTTTGCCGCCCAAAAGTGAAACAATCCAATGCGTTTCCCGGGAAATTCACTGTCACAAGGGTCAGTAGAAACATCGAGTTCCGCGTCTGCCCTATGTTCGCCTAATTTTGAACACCAGAAGGGAAATTACGGACTTTCAGAGTCGACTGCTTCCAGGAACGCGAGGTTCAATATCAGAAAGTTAGTACCGGGAATCGAGTTAGAAATTCAAATAGTAAACAATAAATTCGTTAAAGCAAGTCGATACGAACCTGCGATCCAGGAGTATCCCTTAGATTCTTGCGTCCTGCTTCAGAACCATTTGGAAGAATGTTTCAGTAAGGAAGCTAGGTTGTTGAAGAATTACGAGGGCAAAATGTGTTGAATATGCGTCTCAGTCACGGAATTCATTTCGACGCCAGTTCAGGCTAACCCGCGCAGGCACGTAGTCAATGGGAGCTGCCGCGACTAAAGGCAGCGACCTGCGGGCTTTCCGAACATTCGGTTGCACACTAAGTATTCCACAATTCGGAATATTTCCATCAGTTATAAATCCGTGAACAGCAGAACGTAGACGGAACTTGCTTCCGTTATGTTGTGATCTTATTTTTGGTTTCATTTTTGTGCCTCGTTCCGGCCCAGTTCAGTGCATACATCCAATTTGAATCCGTTGGCCACCGTAAACCGGCCACGCTGGGGCTGACAGTTCCAAGTGCAAGTATTGCACACTCCAACAGCATCTTGCGCGCGCAGACGGTGACAAATATTTCCGTATCGCCGTGGCCAACGAAGGCCAACACGTATTCCCCTTTAAGGGAAATGTCAAATTACTCAAAGGGGTCACCAAAAAGTGAAACGTTTCTTAGTGGGCACTAAAATGTAGCCCCTTCGACATCACCCGTTTACCATCGAAGCGACATTCTGCTTTCTAAGCATGGATTACAAATCTTTCGAGCTTATATTGCTGTGCAACCTCCCGACAAGCTACTTACATTTCATTTAGCCTCTCTTAAAATATGTGAATCATGTGGCATTTATTGGCCTCTTCTGAAAACCGGAATCATCCGAAAATGCTGGTTTTGCATTTTTCTTCGGGAACTTGACCTATAACTTCTTTGTTGAAGATTTATTCGGGGTGATCTGGTTTGCTACTTTCTCAAATCAGTCAGGGTTGTTTTTCTTCGCTACTGGGGCACCAAAAATTTTCTTATAAGAAATCTTCAGACGTTGCTTAGAGTAACATTCAATAAAAAAGGCACAGTCCTACGAAACTGAAGCGGAAACGATCAAACCCATTGTCAATAAACGGATGTCAGCTTTAACCTGGAAATTAAATCCGCAAATTTCCAGTTGAGCGGGAACGCAAGAAAATGAGAGAGACTGAAATTTTACCCCTCGGGAACAGCTCTTAACTGCTTATTTCTGGATGGCACCGTTCCCGATCTGATCCATTTACTCATCCGGCTCGCTTAATTTCAACCTGTTGCTCAAAATGTCAGCCAATGGACCCACTGTAACAGTAATACTACGAAATCCAGAAAGCAGGGAAATAATTCTAAAATAAAGCACTTCACTTGGGTGCTGAGCTGACTTTACAGGAAGCCAACAAGTTTTCTGGCAAAAACGTACGTGGTTGACGAAGTTGTCTATCTTTCTGGAGTAAGCAATAAGTACTATATTTAGGGACAAAATAGCAGAATTATGCCATCTGGACTACCTGAAGTCCCTCGAATCCGTTAATAACAGGCAATTTGAGCGTATAACGATGGCTTTCAGGGCGGAACCTAAGCTAAATAACCGGAGTTTACAAAGCCTGAGAGGCAGGTCGTCCAGGGTGGGAGTAGACGGATATTTACGAGACAGAATTACTACATGGCGAGATGCCCAATGGGTATGCCCTGTGCAACTGTTCTTCCTTATCCACCTCAGAAGCAAAACATCCGTGTCGTGTCTGCTGATGAAATGTAAATCTTAAAGACAGCTAAAAATAATGCTAGCCTTGGTGACTTGCATAAAATGCAAAAATGTTTGCCAAGATTAGGCCTTCCATTTAAATTAAGCAAGAACCCGCGGCTCATGAGAGAAAACGCTAGTCCCATCCACTGTATCGTTCTACTTAGGCAACAAGAAACAATGGAACGGACGCAAGGAACGCCAGATATCAACGTTTGCTGGATTAAGGGTCCGCTTACACAATCAGGAGGCAGACAAGGAGGTGTAGTGTGCCTTGTGCTAACTTGGAATGACCGATGGTTCTTTGGCGGCTGCTTTAGAGTTCGCCCGGCCATGTTTTCAATCTTGTATCCAGACCTGAAGGCCACATCCGGTTACAGCTACCAAGATGCTAAAACAAGCTTAACATTCTTTAAATACTGGTTTGAACAGCAGGGGCGAATGAAATGAGGATAAAAGCTAATAACACTTGACTTATTTTGGCCTGAAAGAGATAGTAAAACGGGCGGATTAACATACACTATCACATTCTTGAGGGGCCAAGGTAGGAAGTCACCATGGAAACTCATTCCAAATAACGAAGATGAAAAATTTAGAGGTGACCGGAAGATGATTCTAAAGACAGAGAGGAAAATCCTTTGAGGGCGAATGAAGAACGACCAGAACAAGCCACCAGAAGGGGCGGTCGGGTAGGGACCGCTTTGGTAATCTAAAGAGAGAATGGACAATGCATGACGGCTAGTTTTTGGAAAATACGGAGTGTGAGCTTCAGGAAAGGATTTTGGGCATCAAGACTCATGGACCTAGGGAGTGTACGGTAGTGATTTCGCCCCCGAAGATTGTTAGGAAGGAGAGGAGGAGTTAGATGTAAATTCCCCAACTTCTTTTCAGAATCTATTAAGGAATTCCATCCCGCTGTTTTTGAAGAAGTGATTAATCCAAGAAGCCTTCAGTGAACCAAAGTGCACGACCAGCATCTCACTTTAAGCTCTAGAAATCTGACAGGAACTGGGACTGGAAAAACGCATTTAATCCCAAACATGATGAATGCTTCAATTCTTTGAGACACTCTATCAGTCTGGACGCTTGTCTGAATGTTTCAGATTAACGCAAAGCGAAACCAGCTGAAATGAACTACACCCACTTAGCAGGGACATCCCACGATCGGCAAAAATGCGAGCCCACTGGTGACTGCTAGCCACCAGATCCAATGAAAGCACAGTGATGAAGTCTAATAGAATTTATACGATAATGAGCCACTCTGTTTAGATCAATAAAAGTGTTTTTTTACTTGTATTCATTGAGCGTTATTTGTTTAAGTCACTGAAACTCCATCTCTCTAACCTTGATTGTTGGTCGTTCTTTTCGAACTGCCCAATCTTTGTTCGCTGCTCGGTAACGCTGTCATGAGCGCGCAGAACATTAGCAAAAAATTCAGTGTCCAATCCGTGGGCGATGAAGAGGCTCGAATTGGTCGACACTCCATCCCCAAGGAGAATGAGGTTGCTTATGGTTAGTTGGTGATAGATGGTAGTCGAAATATTTTGTACAAAAACGTCATTCCGCAAAGAAACAAATTGTCCAGTCATTATCACCGAAATGGCTCTCGAAGTGGGAATCTTTGACTAATTTTATTTTAAAAGAGTGAACTCAAGAAGGTTGGAACTTGTGAAAAATGCGCTGCTTATACCTGGCACCGCCACTTATTTTTTCAAAACCTTTTCCCAAACAGTTCGGAAATTATTTCAGATAAGCCTGGTAAAGCGCGCGCTGTCACAATCAATGAGTACTCTTAGCCACGGCTGGAGTTCAAAATCCTACTGGTTAATTTTCTGTGACTCAGGTCGGTTTCGCAATGAAAACCAGAAAGAACGAAAATTACGCATCCAGAGGTCTTATGTTTATGTGTATTGATTCAAGGAATGCTCTGGAGTACTCAATGTCTTTCAAAGTGGTCTCAAGAGGGTTACTTTTAAGGGTCACCAACTGCGTTATCACCTAACGGCTTCGGCACCTCTTTTTATCCCAACTTATTTTGTTCCATCGGTTGGTGCATATAAAATTAATCAAGATGTCATCCTATATAGAAGTAAATTTTTAATTGCGCTTAGGCATTTTCCATTTAGCCTTACATAAAGCCAGTATTGTTTTGGTTTATCTTAAATGTGATTTTGTTTGCCGACCGGCCACCAGAATCTTCACATGCTGGTTCTAAAGGGAATAATCAAAGATTCCATCGGCTGCACGGAAAGTGGTCACTCAAAAACACTTGTCATCCTCATCATCATTGTTCAGCGTTTAACAGCAACCCAGGCCTCACTGACCGCTGCCTTTCCCCAGGGTTACACGTTTATATAAAAAGAGTGAATATCCAACGGGAACAGGGAGTGGACCTACACAGGCGGAAAAGATAAGATACTGCTGCAGCCAACACATGGAACACAGTCTAACTGTACAAGCGCACGTGTTTTCAATCATTCTGATTCGATAGAAAATGACAGCCCGATCGCCACTGTTCACGGTTCACTGCCATATCCTTCAGTGTCTCCAGCCAGCAAGTCGACGAGTCCTTCGGACCCCACGTAGGCATGAGACACCTACTTTACCTAACTTTGCTGTACATTTTCTCATCCTACGTTGTTACGTCATCTGTTGGCCTTCATAGGGCTTCTTCCATTAATTGGGAGGAACACAAAATAGGGCACGATATGGCAGACGAGTGTTCATCATACGCGACACGTGACCCAGCCAGCGTAGTCTACTAAGTTTTATACGCTGAAACAAGCTGTTCTCAGAAGTGGCACCCAGTACCAAATTCCTAACCTCAATATTACTCACCCGGTCACTCCATCCAATCCTAGCCATACTACATCGGTGGTACGAAGACACTTGGGTATTTCGAAGATGTTTTATTAGCCTGCTTGAACGATATTCTCGAACACATTGTGATTTGCGTTTATTGGTCTATATGATTTGATGTAATTCAGGTTGCCATTAGTTAGGAAAAACTAGACGCTACATTAATTGCGGTTAACTTGCTTTGTAAACGAAGTTGATCGCAGCTGTGTCTATTCGTGACACATCCTTTCTCTTCCAGCTTAGGGGATTTTGTTGAACCAGAGGTATACTGGTGATCTTCGGGTATACTGCTGCGTAAGGTTTTGCACGGAAGAGATCGCCTTTTCGAGGAACTGATTCTTTGCTTGTGTTTTTGTAGGCGTTAACAGATGTTGAACTTTGTGGAGTGCTTTTCAGATAGTTAAATGACGCTTTCCTGCTTGAGGTCACTATTCGCAAAACTTATGTCATGCTCCCTTTAAGATTACAGTGGGAGGGAGATGTCCCATGGCCACTAAGGTACACTACACAGGGGGAGGGCGGAGGGGAGCCGGCAACCTTGACTCTGAAATTTTGAATCATATAGGACCACATGGGGCGACAGCGAGTTGCCGTCTGCCGCCAATTTCCCGACAGACCTGGGATTCGGACCTTTGGCAAAAGATTAATTTTCTTGACGAATGCCGGCCAATTTCATTTTCAAATCGTCATGTTTGGATACGATAATCTTTACTGTCCGACAGGGAACCACCCTTTAGGTGAGCGATAAGGTGTTTGTGGGAAGCGGCTGAAAATTATAAGGGATTATTATAAATTACGAACGATAAGTTGAGAACAGTATAGCCTTATGTTTATATTTATATCTGTACCCGGATGAAAAAAATAAATGAATATATCTCCACACAGATATGGCTTACAGTAAAATTGAAAAATTCAGGAGACCTAAACTGATATACCGATGCAACTCATTCGTTCTTCTTGATTCTGGGCAAATGGTGCTTTGAGGAAACGACCGAAGTCAGTACACATTAATGCAAGGTTACTGATTGTAGAAACTGAATCGAAATGCAGTCTGCTAATTTCACTGGTAGTTGTTGTTAATGCTCGCGTCTTCATTGAAAAGCTGTCACCATTTCAAATGATTTATTTTACTCCAGTTTACGGTATTTCACATCTTGAGTGTAATCGGGGCTCTTGCAGAGTCACTTCGCAGTTTAACTCTTGATCCCTTATTGAGTGAAGCTGAGTTGGTAGCCTAAATTAAACCAATATCCAATTGTTGACCCGTGCAGTCATCAATAATACCGAAGAGGTTGGCTGATGTAGCTTACAACTTGAGGCAACTCTTGGTTATATTGTTGTGTAGTTCACACAACTGTTTTTCAGTTGTTTTAATTGCGAAATGTTTTTTGTCATGGTATCACAGAGTGAACTTGCTCTTGTCATCGTTGCAGCGGACATTCCGACAGAGGTAGTACCGGAAGACATTGAGGCCGAAGATGAGGAGGAAAATGAACTACAACTGTTTGATGTAAGTGCGACTTGGTTTTGCACATACTGAAAGAACTCTTATCTAGTACGCTTCAACTTATTTTTATCCTGGAATTCGCATTCAAGTGTGATAACTACATCACTGGTTATATGAGAACTCAGTGATAAAACTGCTTTAGCTGTCGGTGAAAGTTAAGCAATTTAACGTAAACGCCAAGACCAGTTGCAGTTTTTCTCACTGCACTGAATACTTTGTTATGTTTCTGAACGCTAGGTTGTGGTTAACTGCAGTTATTTTCCCCTAGATGAATATTATTAGGTCGAAGCTTTCTAGGTTGTTTTAAGTGTGGAACGTGTTTTAGTTAGAATGTGATCAATGGTTTTAGAATCCTCTAATTTAAATCAAAATACGCCTATTGAATAAGTTCGTAACGTCTCTATCTGAAACTTTGGGCACGGGATTGCACGACGTTTACGGTGTCGCCGTTATTCTACGAATTCAAAAAACTTTAAAGGTCTTCTGGGGTTTACTTAAATGCACATGCATAGTACAGGTGTGAATTCTAGAGGCGAAAACATATTGTGGAGTAGCAGGATCGTGTTCTGATTACCAAGCCGTTTCATTTATTTGTAGTGTTCATAAATTCTTCTTAAAAGGTTTTATTTGAAACTTAGTTATAATAACGTGGCATAAGTTCGGAAGTGTTTCTTAGATAATCTTTTTGGCTGTCCATAAAAGCAAACATTTGTTCTCTATAATCTTAGTTTAGACTGGTTTCGGCATTTTTTTATTCGGCATATGGGAGCCACACAAACAGAGGAAATAATGTTTTGGCAACGGCTTATTATTCAGTCCGATTTGTCAGGGAATTTTCGTTCATTTAGTTTTTATTCGTGAAGTACCATGAAGTGATATATCACTGTTACATATTTTAGGATGAGCAAAAAAGTTTACCTCCCATGAGCAACTGGTTTACCAAATTAGCCTCATATAGAGGCGGTATTGAACCAACGGTCGACGAGACAAAACAGCTTCGTGACAAACAAAATAAAGCTCAGACGGTAAGACGATTCATTTACTGATACACTTTTATTCCCTTTGCTTGCTGATGTGAACGTTTCTGATCATTGCTTGTGCACGCCTCAGATTTACAATGACTGAGGAGGGCTTTTGATTTCAGATCTGCTGGAACCAAAATGCGCTTAGCGTTTATCAAGCAACGAATACTTTGCTCAGTTTTTTCAATGCATAATGTACGGTGCATTCCAAATGGTTATAAACATGACTTGCCACAACTTGTACGACACTTGATTATATAATCAGGATTATTTTCCACCATTTAACACTTCAACTGGACCCTATTTAGGAACTAACAAAGGTTCTCTACCTGAAGAGCTTGTATAAAACTTATGAGAGTTTCATGGAATAGCTGTTTTGGAGTTGACTTTTTTGAACACTGTACCGATTTCAAAACATCTGGGCCTTACTACTCATCTAAGATTGATTTTTTATTGGCTGATACAGAATTGTGAATAATGGTTAGTTGCATGACTATAGAACTTTATCCAGCTAGACAAAATTGTTTTCTACAGGAATGACTGGGAATTCACGTTCATTTCATCATGGAAACCTATTCTGCTGGTTGTATTTTTCGATCAAGCGGGTGAAAAGAGAGAGGAGACCATTAAGTGAACAGATTATTTTGTGTGCCTTTTAAACGATAAACCTGGTTGCATCCCACATGCCAATTTGAAACTCGATTGGGATGATAACGTAATTTACTTAGCACTAGGCTGGCGCTGAAAGACCTTTTGTTATTTTGCCGATGTTTTCTTTAAGAATTGTTAAAAGCGGACTGCTTTGCACTTTTGCTACCTATTCACGACAAGATTTTAGTAGATAAAAAGGATTTACTCCTCTGTGCAATGTAACTGGAATAGGATGAAGCTCCGAAGACTTTCTGTGCCAATCGGAATTCTATGGTACTAGACTTTGCCACATTCAAATCTGTCAGTTACAGTCAACCACCTGTTACCTGTTATCTGTTACCTGTCGACATCAGCAAACTTGTATTAGTTTACGTGAGTCTGATAATACGAAAACAATCCAGAGTGCATCTGGGAACATTAACCCTAATGGGTCGTTGAAACAAGAAAAAACTCATTAGGTGTAACTGTTGTTATTAATGCTTTTGTCCAGGCATTGCATTATAGGTTACTTATCTTTAGCTATCCATGAGAGCTGATTCCCATTTGGAAATTTATTATTTTGGTTATTATAAATAACTGCTATCACAATTCTGTCGATATCCACACGTCTAGAGCATACGATTGTGGTGTACATTGGGCAGCTTACTCAGATATCTTTTGTGTGCATCACTGTGCTTAGTTTGGTGAGGCAATTGGTGTGGACGTCTCGGTCAGTTGCGACTCTTCTACTTATGTTGAAGCGCACAGCTTGGATTGATCTATTTAAAAAACGTGATACTGGTTCCGGAATTTCGATCCGCCTTTAGAAGTAGTCGTGTTTGAGTAAGTTCTTCTCCTTCCAGGGTGACATTGTAGACCCTCCAATTAACTAGCTCTAAGTTTCAATTCATTTGATCCACGTAACGGTTTTAGGAATACGTTTTGTTCTCATTAGTGAGTCATGCCAGATGTATTTCGATCAACTAAAACTTAGACTACCGAAGGTAAGACTGTCTTGGTTGATCACCTTCCTCACAGCGTTTTTCCAGGCGAAGACGTCATACCTCCGTAAGTTCTACAGCCACGGTGTTCTAACAATTCTCGGGTGCCTGGGTTTATTCGTTTTTCTGCTGTTTGCTGAGGTCATTTTGAACAAGTTGGTTACTTTCGATTCCCTTTTTTCTCTCTCCCTGAAATGAATGGTTGCATGTACCCTGTTCGCCTATATATACCATTTGGAAACATTGTTTGGTGGAAAAAGTTAGTAGCTCCTATTCCGTTTATAAATTTGGTTTCTATCGTCTAAGTGAAATAACTTTTGTTTTAAATATCTCTTTGCCAATTGACGAGATCAAAGCGTTCCATCTGGAGTTCTCTGTGAGGGACGTGACGGGTACTGAAATGCATAGTGAAAATAATGGTGGAACGGTGCATATCAACATGGGTTAGCCTGATTAAAAATTTACTACTTCTCGAGTTTTCAACCCTATGATTATCTCGAATTGCCCCATGGACACCAAATTTCACTGTATATATTGTAGTATTCCCACCAAATAGGAGAGTTGCATGCTACCGGGCGAGTCCCTGAATTGCAGATAAAGAAACGGCCGACATACGGGTGGTTAACCGTGAATATAGCAGGCTCAAGCTCACCGACTAAACAATAGCGGATAAGCAGCGGCAGTGTCGTTGAGGTGGTGAGGTTTTGTCTGACAAGCGACCCCCCTAAAATTTCCACAACAGCTCGCTGTTGGCACTGTGACGTGACGAGTGTGGTCTGTCAAATAAACAAGGTCATTGCTTCTTGTCGTTTTCCGCCGACCTGTCCAGGTTTTCTAAGTGAGGCGTATGAACTGATCAATTGGCCACCGCTGCCTTGCAGAGAGCACTTGGCTGCGCAAAGCCTGGAGGTGTATCCTCAAATAAAAGGTCCCGCTGTAGACTGGAAGACCCACTAGTACAACAGCCCGCGGTGCATATAACCATGAAAATGGCTGGTCTTTGTGCGGATGTTCTTCACTGTTCACGTATTTAAGAAAGCGACCTTCCACCGCGCACAACCGTTTGCCTCTATTGATTCGGGTTACTCCCACTCCCAGTAGATTCCCTCACCTTCACCGGGCTCTGCGGTTGGCCATGTTAGTGATAGTTTCAATGGAATAAGTCCTGTTACTGTTCTATCGCGTTCTCTTGCAACTAGCATCGAAATCTCACCGAACCCGCTTCCGCCAGCTCATACACTTCTTCGTCCTTGTTTCTCGTTAAAACCAGCCACACACAATGTGCGGACACTGCTGCGTACAGATCTACAGGGATATTTAGCCCGTGGAATGGAGGCTCTAACCATTGATGGGTGTTGTACTCTAGAGACTCGCATTCAAGACCCCAGTTTTGTCATACAATCGACGTCTCCATCTATTATTTCCGTGAAGTTTCATTTGCATCTTTCTGCGGATGCAGCTTCTGGGTTTCCTCGCGCTGGTGTGACTTTCAGTGAAAGAGCTGATGCTGCACTAGTTGGCCGGACCCTAGTCGACGGCCGGCTATGGCCGGTGGGACTTAAATGTTCGTGAAAAGCAAAAGGTTGTCACTGATGGGCTCAACTTGTCTGTCATTTCAACATACTCGCCAACAGACTACAGCCCAGATGCAGTCAAGGACACTCTGTCAAACGTTGTACTACCTCTTACATAGAGCAAGACGAGTTGACACCGTAATTTTGACAGGAGATATGAATGCTAGAGTAAGTCGGCTGTCCTCAAATGAGGCACTTCCAGGAGGCGCTTTTTTGTCTTTCTGAAGACGAGGAACGGCCGTTGGCTTTGTGCTCATACGATCGATTGTTTCTTGTCAGTACTAGCTTCAGGCGTTCCAATCGCCGGCACGCCGCTTGGCGTCCGCTCTCTTCGGGGTCGCGTTGGACCTAAATCCGCCACATCGCTATAAGCTGCAGATGACACGGCTGTCCACAGGGCTGCCGGTCGTACTTGAACAATCCTTTCGACTCCGACTGCACATCTGTGTGCACTAAGCTGCCCATGTGCACTAGTGGACACTCAAAAAGCGTGGTGCAGCGTTGGTTAGATTGCGACAAGCTATTCAATCGGACTCGTCTATAAATTTTTCAAAGTAAACTTTTTGAAAACCTCGAATTTCCCTCACCTCAAGGCATCAAGGAGCACTGGTTGCTTATCAAGAATGCCTTGCATTTTGCTGGTTTAGTGAGTTGAGACCTGACCCGTCGAATTGTGACACTCTGGATTTCTGCTGTGTCTGCGTCTTCTCGACGCGCGCCAGTCCATCTCGGCTGGTAGCGACCATAATTAAGCATGGCTTGTAACGAGATGTGAAATCAGCGCAAGCTTGCATGGGGATCGTGAAATTAACGAGCTTTGCAGATGAAAAGTGCTCCCGCTATGAGGAATTCTCGCAAGCTGCTTCACGTCGTCCGAGCTGCCGGTAGGAAATTACTAGCTTTGTGCGAAACAATCTGCGAAGCTGACGGTTAGTCTATCCATAAGCCACAGCGAAGTCTTATACGGTGGTGGATACACTTTCAAGCACTATTTTGATGGTCCTCAGCATGAGCGCCTCCTACAAATATTCCGACAAGCATCCGGTGGCCTGTTACAACAGCTCCACCAACCGAGGTAATCCCCAAGAATATCCGAGCATTAGAACATCATAAGGCGTCGGGTCCAATGGACTTTCTCCAGCTCTGTTTAAAGATAGAGGAATGGAACTGGTAAGAGAACTTCACGTTTTGTTCTCGAAGATCTAGTACTCCGAGAAAGTCCCCTTTTCTTGGGGGGGGGCGTAGGATTCTATGGTTGATCCATCCTCAAAAAGGGCTTGTTGATGACTGCGCTAACCATAAGAGTATCAGCCTAATCCCGATAACTTCAAAGCTGCTTTAGTCCGTCACTACTCATAGGTTATGCAACACGTGTGAAGAGCAAACTCGTGAGGAACAGACCGGATTTCGCGCTGGTCGTAGATGCGTCGATCAAATCTTCACCCTCCGACAGTTGTTAGAGCATCGTTTTATTTTCCAAAGACCAACGGTCATCGTGTTCTTGGACATTCGCGCAGCTCTTGATTTTGTTGGCAGGTCTGCACTATGGAACTGGAGTACTTGAGGAGTACATCGGGCCGGGTTAGGGCTTCTAGCTAGCTTTTCCCACCCCTCGTCATCTCCAGTGGAGTATGACAGGGATGCCCTATATCTCGATTCCTTGACTACTTTGTCAAAAAGGACATTCTGCAAAACGCCTTATTTAGCCTTTTGGACGGTAGAGTTAATATACTCCCAGGGAATAGATTTAACTTAAAGTATGCCGGTGTTATTGGCTTGCTGAGTCACAATGCACAAGCAATTCAAGGCGTGTTAGACTCCTTGGCGATTAAGGTCTCTAGGTACGGTATCGACTTATTACCTTTAAAATGCAAAGTGTTTCTTCGGGACTGGCAGGAACCTGTACTTGCGCTCATCGCTTTTGATGACCGTTAAAGGTAGTCAATAGCTTTAAGTACCTCCAGAGCCTGGTAACACCCGGCAGAAGTGTTGGGAAGACGATCTCATCACAAATTGCAAAAGCCAAAATAGCCTTCACGATTCTGCGACACTTATGGCATCGCCATGTCATCTGTATTCCAAACAAGGGAAGGGTGTAAAATGCCACAGTTCGTAGTGCTTCACTTTACGGTTGCGATACCTGGCCTGTTCGTGTTGATGATTCCCGCGACTTTCTGTTTTCGGCCACTGACTTCTCCGAGGCATTGCTCGAATTTGGTGGTAACATCGAGTGAGCAATGACGAGGTGCATTGTTGTGCGTTGGGAGCAGACGGTCGTCCTCTGACTGAGATAATCACTCTATATCGCTTTCGGTAGGTTGGGCACGTATTGCGTACGACCGACCATCGTCTACCATTTTGCGCTCTTTTCGCACGTGCTGAACAAGGCTGGAAGAAGCAATATACCAGTCAGGCAATGACTTGGCGTAGAGTTATGGAGAGGTTGGCTTCGGTGTTGGCCTTAGTTGGTGCTTTCCGTCTTCCTGGTTGGGGCCCTAGAGGTGAGGGTTATTGTTGGTTGGAGACGCTGAGGGATCTGATTGAGAACCGAAGTCAATGGCGCGAATGTTGTGTGGTCTATCTGCAGAACTCATCCTCCTTAGAAGTGATCCGAAAACAACTAAAAGTCGCAAAATGCGTAGAGTGAAAATGCAAAATAGCAGTTAATTTTGTTATGGCTTATTTTTTTTCCTCTGTTGATCCTTCTTCTGCCGTTCCATTTACATGTTTTTGCGTTGGGAACATGCTTGTTATCAAGGCGGTGTATTATATATATATCTACATATGTATATATATATATGATATATATATATTGCCGTCAGAATAAATTTAAGTGGAATTGCTAGTATATCGTTTGAATAATACGATTCTGTTCTTCCCTAGGCTGTTTGCCAATCTAATTTCAGAACGATGAGCTTCACTCCACGGCCAGTTTGAGATTCCAAGTTAGAACAAATCTAATTGGTTGAAACCGCCACCAAAATTTTACCCGGTACTATTCTGGGCACGTATTGCCACAAAATTTATTGCTTGCTCTTTTCAAAATAATTTACGTCAGTACTCCTCTCTGTAGTTTATTCTGCGTTTCTTAGTTCACTCTTCCGATCTGGCGTTCTTATTCAAGATCTGTCAAATCATTTACGGTTTAGAAACATTGACAAAATATCACACCATGTAATACCAACCGTATGTTGATGAAAGCTGTCCTCAGCGCTGCACGCAGAACTTCATCAGCTGTTTTATCTTTAACGCAAACCGGGCTCTTCAATGGATGAAGTTGCTCCCGGTCAAAGTAAGGTTTATGCCTATCTCTTTCAAGTTGGATCTCATTAGAATGCACTGGTGATGGGTAATAAATAATGTTAAGTGTATCGCACTGGGAAAAAAATTGGCCGTACCATAAAGATGGTTTACCTGGACCGAACGTTTCAGAAAACTGATTTTTCAGTGGTGGTGTCAGTCTACGGGCCTCTATGGTGCTTTTGGGTGAAGTCAGCGGTTCCCACTAATTCCTGCTCGTTGATTCTGGGGTTTACTGAACGGACGTTTTAACACCGGTCTAAGTAGCGCTATCATCATGACCTGATGAGGAACGCATTACTTCTTTGTACTCCAAACTTAACAACTTCAGTTTAGTCCAAGATTTTTGCTTTTTCTGTGAGTCGAGTGAGCTGTGTTGAAGTTTCTTCATACACTCACATGTATAGTCTCTTGAAATGTAAAACCGTTTACCAAGTGGTCACAAATGTGGCTGTAAAAGGTGACCCAAGCTTTCCTGAGATTTGGATCTTAATTTGGTTTTGGTCAGTTCATCATGTTTATCAAAGAGTTTTGAACGAACTGAAAAACTGACACGAAACTAATGAAATTCATAAGCTATACAAAGATTTGGTCATTTCAATGACATGTACAAGCTTTACTTCTTACTGTGCTGCAAGTTTTCAAAACTGATACTTTTTAATCCGTGTGTGCGTGTGGCTAACGTACTTGAATTTCTTGAATTTGTGCTCGAATTACCGCGTTGATTCCTCTCCCACTTTATCATACTGCCTGCTCAGGCACGGCTCTGGTTCCTTCTGCATCCCTCGCACTCGATGTGTTTTTATTGCTGTTTTCGCCCATTCCCACTCACGTCGGGTTGTGCTATTTCCATTTCTCATCTCTCTACTTTTTTCTATTTGCATTTATCGAAGAAAAAACAACTGGGCACACTCTTGGGTGTATTCTTGCCGTGTTGTCAGAACATCTTAGGGATTTTGCTATTCGTTCGCGTTGGTTGGATCACTGGCGTTGCAGGGGCACTTCAGTCGTTTCTGATTGTTTTAATGTGTTGTTCCTGTGTAAGTTTCTACTTTTGGTTTTATATTGAATGCATCTTTGCTGGTCAAATTTCACCACATCCTGCACTTTGTGATAATACATGCAATAATAATTTAGTGGTAGTAATTGTCCAATACTAGTTTAGCAAGGCAAAAGTATGTTTTATTTTACCACAACACCAATTTAAATAAAGGATTTTTGAGATCCTTTAGTCTGGTTTTGTTGTAGTCAAACTGTTTGATTAGCTGTGTGTGATCCACTAGACAGTGTAACAAATGATCCGTCTAGAACGTTTTTGCATGGAGAAAACTTCGTCGGAATGACGAAGACGTTTCTGTCATTCTCTGGCATCTCAATCTTTTGCTGTTACATGCTTGATGCATAAGCGCATTTCAGGGCTCATGCATTTAGCTACTAGGGCCTACTGTACCGGTAATCTGTAACCATCATCCTGAAGTTTGGAATAGTACGGAACCACGTAAAGTCTCAGTAGGTCAGGTGCGATAGCGATCTGTGCGACGTGTACCACCAGTGACCGGCGAATCGGAGATCCGAACTTCTGACCTCTTTGGGATAATAGACGTTTAATCCACTTGGATGCCGCTGATCAGGTATTGCAGGCTGAAGACTAAAGATGATTGCTAGTCCAATAATGCACCATATTACTACTACGTTTGTGCGACCGGCGTATATTCTTGGTTTGTGCGAATAAATAAATTGTTAAATTATCCCGCGACAACTCTGTATCCAGCTACGGTCCACGGCGAATATCATTTTTTTCAATGGTTTGCACATTTTTGTAGTAGTTATGATTTAGCGCTAAAGTACTTCGTAGACATGTCGTAATTACCATAACTGTTGGTGATTTCCTTCCATCAATAGTAGAATCCAGCGTCATTTATGTCGTTACTACGCGTCTGAGGTTAGTTTGAATAATCTTCCGTTTATTCACACCTTTGTTTTAAGTTCCCCAATCTATGTCATTGTCTAGTTGTATTGCCACTTAATAAGTAAAAGTGAACTGCTACAACATACGGTGATTAGGATAAAACTGCAATCAGTTTGTTAATGAGTTTCCGAAGCAAACCCAATGAAATTTATATCACATAGGGATTACGCTTGATTTTTCATTGAAATACTTGTTGTTAACCTGCTTTGATGAAAGTCGTTGGACCACCTGAATTTTGTTATTATCACCTACGGTATAATAACGGATATGTGAAGCTCAGATTGAGCTGAATGGTTGATCCTGTGAATGCTCCTTTTTGAACCAAACCGAAATCTTTTTTTATTATGCGCTTGTGCCGTGCGGGGAGCTGATGGACGTTCGGTCCTCCTTCTAGAGGCACTACAATATAGGTTGAAGCGTTATACAATCCGTTAGTTCATATGTGATAACGAACCGGGTTAGGACAATTTGTTGTCTGTCACCAGTGACCAAGGTCCACCAAATTTGAATCTCTTACCCCCGATTTCACCACTAGTTCACTTGATCATCACCAGCTTCCCGGCGAAACAGTTTGAGAGTTACTGATCAATTTTTCAACTTTAATAGCGTTTGAGTCGTGGTACAGTAATGCACTGCTGTTTCTTATCAGCTGTTAGAGTAACGGGGATGAAACGATAAGGGAAAACTTCTCCGCTGCGGTCGTGCTTGTCAGGCCTAGTTCCACTAACAACTAAATTGAAATTTTTCTTTCGTTATACCAGAAATGTGATCAGTGAGTGGCATTTCAATTCAGCGGATGAAGATTAGGTTTATGATAGTTTATTTTTGATTTGTTGATCGCTTGGCTGTTTACAAAATGTTCTCTACGAACTGTCTGAAATTTAGTGATTGTTTCATTCGGATTCCAGACTATGCTTACCGCTCTTAGCATGTCCGCGATCGCAACCAACGGAAAAGTGCCGGCCGGCGGTTCGTATTTTATGATATCTCGTTCAATTGGACCGGAATTTGGTGGTGCGGTTGGTCTTCTGTTCTATCTGGGCACAACGATAGCTTCTGCAATGTATTTGGTTGGCGCTGTTGAGGTGTTTTTGGTAGGTTTTCTCTCTCCCTCTATTGTCGCCCCCTTCAATAAAGCAGCTAGTACTTGTATGAGAGAGACATTTAATTCCGTGTAATTTAAATCGTATCTCATCTTCTGAACATTTCGGAAGAATATTGTGCTTGTCAAATGCGCACAAAGCAATGAATTTTCGCCTCTTAAACTTAGAGCTCAGTCTACTCAAGCATGTCTCCATGTCGGACAAATTCGTTGAACACGCACCGTTTTATCTCTGCACTTACACAATTACTGTCTTTCGTTTAGTCGGCCTAGGTTGACGGAGCCCATTTGGATTCCTTAGATCGCTTTATAATTCAAAATGGAGATGATCTTGAATATTCACTAACCTGTCTCAGAGAAACTAGATTTAATATCAATAAGTTCGAGAATAGATAAGTGTCATCAAGTGATAAGTGAATTGTCTGGTCCAAATCTTTCGATCTTTTCCCGGTTCTGTGGGCATCAGGATTGGCTAATCTTCATGAGAAGACGTTTGATTTTTTCTTCTGAATTGTTGAATTTGTGTTATGGGAACGTTGAAATTCGGAACCGTGATATCGTTTGCCTTGACTTTATGTTATGATATATAATGACTCCTTTAGTCTCCGTACCAGGTTTTTACGAACCTTTAGTATACCAGCGCAGGACATATTTGTCGTTTCGAACAATGAAAATTATTGGGTTGCGATATCTCTCATTTTCGTTGGTTTGTTTTCTGCAAACCAGATTAAGAATTTATTCCTTTGTATTCATTCAGTTGTACTCAGGACAAACAAATACTCCTCGTTGACGCTTTTTTGTTTCATTTGTTTTGAATTTTGTAACCAAATTGGCGCTCTACTTTTCGCACTACAGAAATACATGTGTCCGCAAGCCTCACTTTTTGGTGACATAACCAGCGATGCTGCCCTGTTTAACAATACTCGGGTTTATGGGACAATATTGTTGCTGTTGGTTATGTGCTGTGTATTGTTGGGTATCAAATTTGTTAGCCGATTCGCCGCGATCGGTCTGGCCGCTGTGATTTGTTCAGTTATATGCGTTTATTTGGGCGTATTCGTTGCAAGTCCGGAGCGGAGCCCCTAGTAAGCTATGGTCATCGTTTATTGCTTTCTTTCACACTGTATTTCGTTACTGAGTTTTCTCTGTCATTTAAGGTTTCCATGTCATGTGCACTTCATTTCAGAAATAGGCTCATTTTGAGGTAGGAGGAGCAAAGTCTCTATTTTACTTACAAAATTGGTATTTCAGTCGACAGAAACAAAAACGGCCTGAAATATTTGGGGTGGGGGAAATAATTTATCATATTAAAATGATTGCGTTCGTTTTCCATTTTTTCTTGAGTCCCGTGGCCGATGAATTTCAGCGTTATGCGGTGTTAGTTTCATTACCGTATCTTTGTTTTATACAAGTTCTTCGATTTTTCTGACTTTTGTTTCGAATAGTACTCTGAGCTTCTAAAGTAGTCCTTTCCGCAAGCTACTCGGTGATTATCTTTGACAGGAATTTTCTCAACTTGTTCAACAATTTGCTCATAGCGTTAAACTCACTCCGTAGCAGACATGATTAATCTCATCTCGTACAAATGCTTACTGTTAAGTGACGTTTGTACTGTATTCCTAGGTGGAAATTTGCAAACGAGTCTCGCACTATGTGCTTAGTTTAAAATACTTTCTTGGTCAGCGGTCCTACAAGGTAAGGGTCATCTTTGTTGATGGTAGATTTTGCCCTTCGACTTTCTGCTAACATGCACAATAGCAACTTAACTTGCTCAGTTGCGCTTCCAAGGTGTGATACTTGCTTTAGTTTGTGCGTGTATACATGCGCATGTTTTGATTTACTAACCTGAATGGATGATTTATGGCATTCTCGAAAAGCCAAGTTCTGTGTGTCCGATACAGTGCCATTTTAATACTGTTTGTCTGAATCACCGGAGAAGTTCGACTGAAAGCAAAGGGAGAATCTAACCCGAAATCACTATAGAATCATAACAAAATATGCTCACGCACTGATTACTTGCCGCGTTTCCTATGAACATAACCGTTCAGTCGGTTAATGCGACTCTGTTCAGTCTCCGGGCTTTTTGATCGCCATCTTCAGCATCATGACACAACTGGGTATCGTTGTTCTCGCTGTATGTGATTATCACTATTCATCAGCGCAAAACGGGTTTTCATTCACACCATTTGCCCATTGTATTGTTTTATCCACAACAGCTGAAAAGCGCGAATGCAGTACTAGGAAAACAAACCAGGCCTAATTTTGCTATGAGGTTTAAACCATATAACAAAAGTGATATTTAGGAATTACCAGGATTATAAAATACTGCCTATAAGCTTTTTCGTTGAATCAGTCAAGGAACGGGACCGTTGACTATAGTGTCATATCATAGAATCAATATAGACGAAGTAGGTGGACCAATTGGTTTTCGGGGCAAGTGATATACTTTTGGAGCGTTATTTTTTCGAGGGCTGCGAACACTTTCGTAATTTAGTTTTTCTGTAAGAAACGGTTGCGCATCGGTTGTGTTGATCACGTCTTCTTTCTCCCTGAACCCTGATATGCCCTCAAAAGTACCATTGATCGTCAGCGCTCTCTCAAACGGTTGATGGGCTTTTGGTCTTTCGGTCAAAGTGCACTAAGGCGTGGTCTGTTCAGGAGAGAAGTGTTTGGGAAACATGCATTAGTCATCAGTGGGTTGTCTTTGTATCCCAGTCGATTTAGACCCAATCTAGTCATTCAACACTCGTTATTCTGTTCGAAGAAGTACCTCGAATTCCTTTTGTGTCCTCATTTTACGTTCACTCTAATCTGTATTGGAAGCCTTATCTAGTGCCCAACTTGTAACTGGGCAAAAATATTGCCTTGTTCAGCAATAACATTTGAGAGGGCTAGTTATCGGGCTAGTTAGTAACAATATGGGCTTTGTATCATCCAAGTGTAGACTGCTTTTATTAGCCGGTGACTGTACTCACTCTTTGTAACGGTCAGTAAGAGTTGGCACGTAGCTTTAAGTGTCTCGGGAGCTAGGTCACACCCATATGCGGTATCGGATAGAAGACTAACACATGAATAATGGAGACTGAATTACTGAACTTGTGACGCCACTGCGATATGCGGTACCCTGTGACTTAGTGTGTTATCACGGCACGCACCATTTTATACTGCTGCTGTGCAAACTGTTCACTTTGTTTTGAAGTGACTTGGGGCTCTGGCTTTGACCGACTACGTCCAAGAAGGAATGATCACGCTTTGTGGGAACAACAACGGATGATGAACGAACGGTCAATATTATGACACTCATATGCGTGTGTCGCAATTTCCAACCCTCTGTTACTTACGCAATAGATAGTCTACGTTGGAGCACGGCCTGCTTTTTGAGAATAATGTGCATTGTCAGGTTAATGCTAACGAAAGTAGAAAAACAAAGGTTTGAAAAGTATGTCACTTTCATCATCGCATATTGGTTGTGAAAAGATTTCAACTAAGAGAAGTAATCGCTTTTCAGAACGTCGATTGGTCGAGATTCATTTAAATAATACACACCGAACGTTATCTGCTTTTCCTGTATCTGGTTAGGTTAAGAATAATGGTCTATAGCTTTGGCGACGGTAACATCAGTTTTATGGTCAGTTGTTACATGTTGGACTGGCGGTTGGAGTCGCAAGGACGGGAATTGATAGTAAACTGAGACGTTGTGACGTCTCAGATGTGAACTCAATATTTAAGGAACAACATTGCTCAGGGTCTCATGAAAACTGATGATGATAAATGTTTGTGAGGAAGGAACGACAAAATCTATCTATTTTTGAGTCTTTCTTCATTGTGTGCTGTTGGCATCATACCTGACTCCCGGATTTACGCGCATATATATATATATATATATATATATATTAAGTGTGCATTTATGTTCATATATACATATATATATATATATAATTTCTCACCAGAATCGAATCTGTAGCATCAGGAGTGTGCATGGAAGCTCTTCGTGGAAGAGTCCACAGAAGAATCACAACTGTGATTCGTTGATAATTGTTTGTCAGTTGGGCTGAGCGAACCTTAGGAACGAGGGCAGAATGCCCCAGAATATACGTATGTATATATAGAAGCACGAAGTAGTATCCGGATGCGTAAACAAATATATATATGTATATATATAAAACTAATTCCTGTGATCATGTTTGATGCGAGCAACATAAAGTGAAGTGAAGCTGATTGGAAGTGGTATTTTGTGTACAATTGGAATCATTCAGCCCTATTAGAGACTTTGAGGCTAGTCTGTTAGTTTTTTTTGAAACAAATGCAGCTTTTACCCTAGCGGTATTTAGCATAGACCAGTAACATGTTGAACCAAACGTAAATTCGTCCGATTATCTTGCTCACACGAGTCACGCGCTTTTGTTTTTCAGTGTTTGCGCTTTGGGTGGTCGACTTTTATCCTCACAGTTAGTCACTGTAAATGGGACTATGGACTGTTCAAAAAACGTGAGCGGGCCTATTTATCAGACTTATTGTGTGAATAATGCCACAGCAACGCCCGAGTCATGCTCTTTCTTGGAGACCAACAATTTGAGCTACTACCCTGCAATGCCCGGATTGAAGTCGGATAATTTCTACAGTAAGTTGCCGTTTATTCGTTCTTGAGCAGTAGGAAAAACGACTTTGCGCAGTACTCACTTGCATGGAAAACACCAGTGCAAGGGCACTGGTTACACTTGTATCTGATTGGTTTCTTACGGTCATTTTGTAACTTTGTGGTTAAAAGTTTAATTTTATTTTCGTTATGTTCCTTACATCATGATGTAGATTCTGTTAGGAAACTTGTTTTGAATGTTTTATATGCATATTTTTACCGTTCTGTTATTACGCCTGTCACTGACGTCCCGAGTTGAGTCGGGATGGGAACTTCCTTATCGATATCTGAAAGTTTCCGTACTAAAAGGTGCTTTGTCCTTATTGGCCTTTGCTAGGTCTATTCCGTCAGTTGTCCACTTGACCTCCGTCGTGTTTAGATAGCATTTGTCACAAGCACGGAATCGAGCTAAGAATGGAGATGCCCTCAGTTCATCCGTTCGACCGCTCTGTACCGGAAAACTCTCATACGATTTTCAGTACACCGGCGAAGGATTTGGTTGATCGAGCACCAGTGTGTGCAAGTGTGCATTTATTTACGTGCAGTACATACATGCTTGATCATGCAATCGATTCGCTTCGTATGAACGCTTGTTGGGAATGATGCATCGTTCATCCATCCATTCGTTCACTGAAGTCGAATTGTTTTTACTCGCTAAGCCTCCCTTTCTCACCCCCTTGTCCGTGCGGTGTACAGCTGGTTCACAAATGTTTCGTTGACAGTTAGACTGGATATAGATGAGTTGTTTGACTGAAGAACCAACGGGGTCGAGAGGGATCAACGTAATTCCCCGTCTGTGCAGATTTTTATAGATTTACAGCCTGCCATGTACGTATGTGTCACAGTTGTACAGACAGCCCTGCTATTTTGACTGGAGTTTTCTTCGACATACCCACGTGCTGCATTACTTCAGTTTGGAGATGTTTGGAGAAAAAGATGTCCATCGTCAGCTTCTCCGGGATTAGAGTTTGATGTGATCAGATCAAATTATGTCGAACCCATATAAACTGCGTTCGATCTAAGGGAGATTGCACTGACGTGGTGTGTCGGCTCGCGTGCCTCAGTGATCCAACGAGATGTACGAGATCGCTTATATCAAGCCGAAGATTTGGTCATGCATGCAAGACCAATGGGTAGAATCGGGAGGAAGTGGCACCGGCAAAGCTCTGGGTTTGGGGTTGATTTGAGGTGGCGATTCGGTAACATGAGTGGAAGAATGATCAAGCCAACTAGAATGGTTTCCATTCGGCTAGTCCCCGCTGGATTGCCTCCAGGTTCTTCTAAAAATTAAATATCTTGGTTCAAATCCTTGATCGTTCTTCTGCCTTTTCGTGCTGGGCAAGGCCAGAAGAAGCGATATACCAGTCAGGCAATGACTTGGCGTAGAGTTATGGTGAGGTTGGCTTCGGTGTTGGCCTTAGTTGGTGCTTTCCGTCTTCCTGGTTGGGGCCCTAGAGGTGAGGGTTATTGTTGGTTGGAGACGCTGAAGGATATATATATATATACCGACTTATTTCTTGCACACCTCAGGAGAGGACGCAGCCCGAGATGCGAATCAACGTGCGGTAAGTATGATCCTGACTGATAGGAGCGAAGAGGCTGTTTTAGGCAGTATCCTGGCTAATAGTTTTTTATGTATCGTAAAGCTTCACAGGCCTGTTGGCGTGCAAACATATTGCTGTGCTACGCGCAATTTATTTGTCATGTCGGTGTATGCTGCAGAAGACTGTAGCAATGACACTCCCAGGACTCATTTTATTGAACGTGCAGATAACAGGGTCGGGCTTAACCATTTTGGGCAGGTCATTGGTTATTCCTATCCAGTACAAATTCCCGTCACTGTTGGTGTCGCACAGGGATTTGGAACTTTAATTCCACAGGCACTCTGAGTCAGATCGATAATATCGCAGTAATCTTTATCTCTTATCTTTTACCTCCTTTTTAATGAAATAGTAGTGCGCATCATTTTCCAGGAAGGGGCCGCGGCCAACAGAGCTGCCGAGTGGGTCAGTTGACCGGCGGTATTAATGTTCGAACCAGCGACCCTCACGTCACGGTCGATGCAACCTCGGCCTGGACAAAATCTCTGGGCTGCTGTTTACGGGTCACTCTCACAAATCGGTGTTAAACGACGCTGCATCATTGAAGCTAATACTTTATTAACTATCGGAATTAAACTAATCCCACGATGATTGCTGCAGTCACTCCGTGTGCCCTTCTTGATGATGGGTATAATCAGTGACTCACCACACGATAGCGGGATGCGCTCCTCGTTCCAAATATCACGAAGCAAGGAGGTAAGTGATTTCATCAGCACTTCTCCACCCAATTTGAAAAGAACTGGGAAGAGGTCATCGGAACCGGCTGCTTTTCCCCTCTTCAGAAGCCGTATATTCGACTGCACTTCCACTTCGGTTGGGGGATCAAGTGACACCTCCCAAGGATTCGCAGCTGCAGACGTCGGCCTAAATGTTAACGTGTGACCAGCAAAACTCGTCAATGAAGCGCTCAGCCCAACGGTCCACCCTTTGTTATTTACCATTGGTGAACTCTCCATTTCTGTCACACACCACTTCACTAATCGAAGTTCGTCGCCCGCCGGTGTCTTTGACTGTTACCTGAAATGGCTACCTTAACCCACTAGTTTTCGCAATCATTCTTAAGACTTATCTTCAACTGACGCTGCAGTTGTCGACGCATCTTATCGACATCCCTGCAGTTAGGAAGCTGGCGTTTTGACATTTTTAAGCTCAGGGGCTGTTATGAGATCTATTTTCTTTGATGAACGCTAGATCTAGGACCACAGGCGAAATTTGCTGCCAAATGCATAGCCTGCTTAATTTGATCCCACTGCTCGTCTACATTGTTGCTCGTCGCAGTTCTTAGTTCCTCGGATAGTTTCTGTTCATTGCTGTTGCGAACCGCCGAATCAGACAGACGTCGATAGCCAATCGGGTTTGTGACCTGCGTCGATGGCTGTTGAGCTGTAGCAAAAGTCGCATTAAAACTAGAGCATGGTCCGATTCGACGTACGTGGTCCAGTACTGTGCGCAGTTCTGGATAGAACCGCACGGTAACAATCTGACTCAGTGTACCCGTCGAGTTAGAGCGCCCTGTCGCTGTGCGTCGCAAACAGTGCCGGGGACTAAATGCTTGTCTGCACAAGATTAGTAAAGCATTTTCTTATTATCCGTTCGCCGAGCGCAACGCCCACCTAAACAAGTTTATGGCAGTAAAATCACGTGCTGCCACCGCAACGTTGGAGCCTTCCAAACAGGAGTGAGAAATTCGTCGTGAATTTTGTCTTTTTCATGTTAACGCTGCTATTTGTCGGGGCATATTCCGTGATGACAAATAAACTGCGCTTAACGCAACTATCCGTGAGTATAATCGACGCATTGCAGGTCCAAATTTTGAAATTACCGAAAATATTTTTATTCGATTTTTGATGTAAAAAATAAATTTCTAGTCGAATTCGTCAGCCAGTTTTTGGTTTAATCCGTCATATTTTTTCTCATCATCTATATATTATGGTTTTTATTTGCCGACAGAGAACTTCTTCAAATCTTATTATCGGGAAAAGGGGCAAACGTATGACAATCTGGATTTTCCCGCTTTGCGTGAACTCGGGCAAGGTCCAAATGTGGCCGATGTGACGACAAGCTTCATGATTCTTTTGGCAATCTATTTTCCTTCAGTCACCGGTAGGTTTTCTTTAGCTGTTTTCATTGGTCGTTCGCAATTCAAAGCTCCTAACATTAATGGGGTATTGATCTCTGTGAGTGGTGGCCCATTAATTGTCATTGTTCTTCCCGTTTGCGGATGTTGTAACATCTCGGTAGGCCGGAGATTTCACGATTTTCTGCTCCACTCAGTCTATGAGAGCAATTAATTCCAAGGATCTGTAGACTATTTGTAAGTCCTGGCATGTGGTGTTTCAAAACCATTTAAGAATATGGGCTTGTTAGCCAAAGAAAAAACCACGGTATTGTATAGGCCTCTCCGCTAAACCAGTTCATTTTGATTTTTTTTGCGGTAGATTACCAGTTCAGTACGTTTTGCGTTTTTCCTCCTACACTCGTTTCACTGCCCCTACCTTTATGCCCTTTTGTCGGTCCCTGTAATCCCACCGGTTATGTATGGCTAGACTTAGTAGTCAGTGACGTAAATTCTCATGTTCTGGGTGCACCTATATGTCCTTATGGACTCCGACGCCGCACCCTGACCATTGAAGCTGGAACATGATGGGAAGTTGCTTGAGTCGTGGCAATTTTTGATCGAAACGCTATTATCGATGCCTTCGTCTGTCCTGTACGTGCATGGGGCAGGGGCCCTGATAGCTACATTCCAAGCAAAAAACTGGTTGAGTTTTGCTCGTTTTCGCGATCGGAGGCCATTAGGTTGCACTTTTTTGAAATCTGGTATGATGTTCGTCGATTGCAAATCAGCTTTGGCTCTCACATTAGCCTCAACTGCCGTGTTTCAGGCTTAGTGAGTTTTGATATGTGGTTTACTGGTATAACACATTATCACTACGCTTATTGTCTTGAGCAAATTGGTCCGCTACACAAAAATACTCAGTCGCGTTTCCCTTATGAAGAAACGATTATATACATTTTTACATTAGAGGTCTTAATGTATCAAATGTATTGTTCGTATCATCCATAGACCAGTTCGACTATAAGCATTCGGGAATAATTTTTGAGAGTGCTACCTCCCTCCAGATTCGGGAGCACATCTATCTGCTTAATGGGGTTTTACCTGGCAAAAGGGTAGGCTTTTCCCAGAAGGGTTTTGCTTATAGAATTCTTTTGGTAATTCAGTTCCCAAACTCCACCGACATACTGGTTTTCCATATTTTATTGCTCGGCACTAATTTTCGTTTTGTCTTTATCACGAATGCTTTTTCTAATCTCTTTAGTGTCTGCTGTATATTATTTTCTGACGAATCGAGATATATTCCGTCCGAGACAGATTAGGGTTGTACGGTTAACTAACGAACTCTGAACTAGGTGTTTCGCGTCCACCTCATTTGCTGTAAAGCAACTTGATCGGTCACCGTTTGTAATCCCAGACTCAACATTTTTATCACTTTGTGGGAGGGATTTTGGTTTTTTTTGTGCTATTCCGCGGACATCTTCGTACGGTTCAATTGTTTCGTCTCACTGCAAAAGCATACGTTTTCGTGTCCAACCACCATCAATGCTGCCACCTCACTGAACTACCGTTCCTCTCGTTTAAACTCTTCAGCCTTTTTTCCGTGGCTTTATTCAACCTACTCACCTCTTCCCACCACTTGTTGTCGTATCATGGCAGTTGGTGTCTCTTAGGACGGAAGACAAATGTCTTTCAGCCAATTTAAAAATATGCTGTGTGTTAGCGTCTATTGTTATAAAAGTCTATTCGTTAGAAAGAAAGTTTTTACTGTTGTCAGAAAACTTATTTGTTGTTTCCTTGTCGCTTTCACTCCTTTGTGCGCCATGATGTTGTCTCCATTTATGTGATCCGCTGTCGTGTCGGACTGCTTCTAGCATCGCCTTTGATCATTACAGTCACTTTCTCGCCGCAGTTCTTCTCCAGTGTTCTCTAAGTCTCTCACAATCTGTTTGTATTCATTCGCTCTTTTGACCGAAATGAACGAATGAAATTTCCTTGATAACGTACCCGTTAGGGCTGATGCGTAACAACCCTATGCTAATCTGTGCACTCAAAGGAACAGTACTTTTGGGTTTTGTCCACTTCAAATTATACATGGCTTCGGATTACCCTGATTTATTGGTGTGTGCTCTGTGTGAATTGGAATTCTATCTCTTGTATTTGTGTTTTTTTATGTTGATTAATTCAGGGATTCGCGAAACTTTCACTAAGGCCTAACTGATTTGCATCAGCGGATTTCTTGCGAATCCATCAAATTTGCGAATTCCTTAAAGACCCCACGGAAGTGACTGTCTACTTCTAGTATCAGTAGTATGTGGTTCAGTGTATTGAAAAATATTATTTTAACTACGTTGTTGTCAGATAATAGTAGTAATTTCTACGTTGATTCATTGCTTATCCGTGTGTTCCTACGCAGTTTCGATTAGGTTCCATCCCTAAACCCGCTCCGTACATCAGAAAATCGCTCTGCTTACTTTCCGTCATGTGCACAATCGCTCTCAGAATCATTCGTTTTCTTTTTGTCGTAATCACTAATAGTAGAAAAAACGAACAAAATGTGCACACAACAGAATAAAATACCCTTTTGTTTGTTTTACCTTCTCCCATCTTTCACTGATTCCATCTGCCTCCGTCTCCCCTGTTGTACCGTGTTTTGTTTGGCACAGTATGAACCTTCTTCGTATGACAGCGATGACGCACGAAGTTCAAATGGTTTATCCTATATTTGCTTTATCTTTTGTACAACTTTTTCCTTCTGGATAATAGGTCAGCCCCGCGAATATTACGGATCGTTACTAGGAACACGACGATGAAAGGCGAGGTCGGGAAAAATCACTGTCCCATTATCCTTCCATTACCGGTTTTGATAGACTGGTAGGAACATTGGAGCCGCACGCTGTTCTCTTAAGGAATAAAACTAATTGAAACAAGGTACCGGAACTACTATAAGTTTGGTCGGTTTCATTTCGGGTTCTGAAACCTAACTTCCCGAACATATGGGACGTCCCTGCACATTCATACAAATGTGCACTCAGGCTTGCTGTTGTTAGTCTTGTTTAATCAGAATGTATACTTTTATTCATTTGAAACTAATCAGAGCACTGTTTCTTGCTGTTTGTGCGTCCGTGCGTACCAAACATTTGTTGATAAATTTTCATTCTCTTCTGTCCTCATGTACCTGTCAGGTATCATGGCCGGTTCGAATCGTTCGGGTGATTTGGCCAATCCGCAAATTTCCGTTCCGTTGGGGACAATTTTGGCTATTTTCGTAACATCAATTATTTGTATCCTTTGCTCAAAAACAACTTCGTTTTTTATCATAAGAATTGGCACAGTTAAGACTGTGATACCTTCTACTTTCCGCTGTTCACCGAGACCTTTTATTTATGCTTTGCTGAACTTCCAAAGTGTATCGATGTAGAGTAGAATCTTGTGAACGATATTCTGCTGTGGATTTATTGAGCGTACTGATCCGAGAAACTAAAATTTATATAGATACTTCATTTTATTAACATTACATTTAGCAAATGCGAGGTGTACAAACACGGGTCGTAAGTTTAATCAGAGTGGTTCACGTAAAATTGTCCAATGCGCACCGAAATATGGTCAAGTTTAGTAAACGGAATTCGTCGGGGCCATTTTGCTTCGCAGAAAAACAAAATACTGGTGCTTTTTCTATTTGTTCTGTCAGACTCAAGACTTTGGAATTTTAATCATCCAGACCGGAGATAAAAAGTTTTGATAACTGCTTGTTTGTTATGATGCTTTGTCATTTCTATAGAGATATATCACCATAAACGGTCAGTCACTTCGTGCTCACTGGTGCCGTCTACACTTCGTATGTTGGGAAGAAGCACGGTGCCTTCACTTGGCCGAGTAACCATAGGGGAAACTCCCCAGTTGAGTGACGTCTACCAGTAAACTGTCCGGTTGGTCCTTTTTAATAATTCCGCCCTAAGGTTGGTACGAACATGCGTGTGGCTGATGTTATTGTTGTTGGTAAGTTTTCATTAGGAGTCTGGTTCTGTGCTTGACGTGGCTTTCCTTAACTCACCCACTTGTTGATTTTTTTCTTTCCTTTCCCCTTCTCCGAACAATTGCTAACAACAAAAACAAAAATCTTACTTGAACCTCTTCATCGTAAACTCGAACCCATTCGTGCTCTTTAGATTTATCCAGTCCTCTGTTATTCGCGGCTGTTTGCGATGGTGCAGTGATGCGCGATAAGTAAGTGATTTTACCCCCTCGCTATCCTTTCTTTTCTACGCGCTCTTGCCCATTGCCTTTGGCATAAGTACGTCAAACTATTGGATCTACTCTATTTCGTCACGGCTCTGTTAGGTAATTCCTGTCACTGCTTCGTCTTTGCTGGTCGCATAATCCAGTCTTCTTTCGATTTGAATCATGTGACTAGTCTTCTAACTAACGATAGAAAGCGATTGGTTCAGTAATATTTAGGCTTTTCGCAGCAACGATGAAGGGGGAAACTTTGTTGTTCGCGAGCACCCCATTACCTGATCTATCATAACGTTCGTACAGTTGAGCAGTCCATGAACTAAGAGGATTTACCGATTAGGTGATAAATACAGTTATCAACCTTAAAGGGGGCAAAATACGTTTTCTTAGAGTTCTTAAAAATGGTATCATGACATCCCACAATGGCGTGGGTTTAATATCTAGCTGTCCCCTAAAGCTAGCCTGGAATTCACGGCCGTTTAGGATACTCAGTGGTCGCCAGTGTTTAAACATAAGCTTATTAACAGTATTGATAGCATATTGTGAAATAAATAATGAGTCAATAGCTGAGATTTGGCTTGGAGCTCGAAGTCTGAATGCATCCAGCTAAACACGATTTAGGGATGCTATGTCTGCCCACATGTAAACTTCTCTGATGCACAGGGAGGCAATTAGTGATTTGAAAATGGATGGAGTCAGTATGTGTTCTGGAAATATGACACGAAAATCTCAATTAGCGAACTGGCTCGATTACAAAAAAATAACTTTCCGGGTTAGAATCTGCGAAATATTTAACACATTGGTTTAAATGTCCTGATGTGTAGATTTCTTCCATCCTTACTCCTTCGTCTTTTGCGTGGTTCTTACTTGTCAGATACCCTTTAATTTTCTTTAACTTATCCACAAGTTTACGGTGTTTTGAGGTAGTAATTCAAAAGGGAGCGCGTTTGAAAATATATTTTGTTTAGTCTGAATTGACCCGAATAGCAAAAAAGGATGGGGAGGAATATTTGACAAAATTAGTGCTATGTTGGACAAGTCTGTTCCGGGTGGATTGCCTCTTTATCTCGGTATCAGTGTCGAAGCACATAGAACGGTTAAACTGTTATCTGTATAAATACACGTACAAATATTTCTATACTACATATCAGAATTACTTCTTTTTTTGATCGTCTGCTTACCATTAGAACGTGCAACACATTGCATGAGTACAACGTCAGGATGCCCTTACGTTTTATTCCGTTCATAAGTTCAGAAGGCACTATCGTTTATGGCCCATTTTAATAGTATTTTAATGCTTAGAAAGATGATTTGCAATGTTCTTAAACTCAGCAGTACACATCAAGTGTGCGAGGAAACGCCACAGTAAATTCACGGTACTCTTGTTTTCGGACGATTATTTCGATACATTTAGCACGTACGAATATTCTGTGACTGAAATAAACGAAAACAGTTGTTCTTCCGTTTAAAGTCAACGCTTATTTAAATACAAACTCGTTACCGAAACGGAATTAATAATGATTCATATTTTCCGTGCATAGCATTTGCTTACCAGCATCTACTCGGCATGTACTCCCAAAAGACCGGAATTAGAGAAACGGAAACAGTAACCGAAAAAATCATATTTACATGACACGAAATTGGAAATTAGTTCTTGGAGTTGCAACAGCCTATGCACAGTTATATGTACTTGTGCTTATATTTAGGACTCCATAGTTCGTGCAGTAAATTGGCACGCGAGTAGCACAGTGGTAAATTTTTTAAAATCCAAGTGTAAAGCACATTTTCGGATTCTTTTTGATTCTTGCTGGTTCAGAATCAGTTCTGCATGAAATGGCGATAGCCGATCCGCGCGTTCAGAGCGGCTGTCAACATCATAAATAGGATTCCAGAGTGAGTCATTATCTAAAACACTCCGACCTGCGTGATTCGGATGTGTCATTCAGTTGGCATCACGAGTATCTGAAAGACCGTTGAGCTACCTTAGGCATGTCGATAGTAGAAACAATAGGCCTTTCTATTCGTTCGGCTGTGCCCGACATACATGAGTGAGTGCCTTTTAATTCACACAATGCATAGCTCTTTTTTCTCACTGCACCTAGGCCTAATACAGCTCAGTGGTCCTTAGAATATTTCTAACTTCACCTGTATCATTCACATTCGGAATGACCGGTTATCGGTACGTAATAACGATAATCAAAAATTTCCAATTGTCATTCGTTTATCCCAATTGATTGCTGCAATCGTTTCAGATGTAATTGTCAATCTGTGTGCGGACCGGTCAAATAACATCCAGACCAGGCGCATAATTTGTGGTGCTGTTCTTGTGGGTAGACCTGTTGATAGTTTCCAAAGAGATTGACAAGAGCCGTGCGAACTTCATAGTTCAGTAAAGTCATGGAGTTTCCGTGAGGTTTAGTGAAATACACGATTTTGACATTTTATCGTTACCTGGAGTCCCACTGGTAAACTGGACTGTCCTGCTGTCGAAATTGAGTACGTCACGCCTTGCAACGCAGTGCTTTACATCTATTCGAAACTCTCAGTTTATTGGGAAGCTGGTGATGAATTCAAGGTACTTTGCGTGACAACCCACGTGTTAACTGCAGAAAAGCTAGTTGGGGAGGTGGGGGAGGCAAAAGGCTTTATTTTCTACTCAGTTCCTTAAGGGGTATGACCAATTTTCAAGAGATTACTCGTTGATTTATCAATCTCAGTACTGCCAAACGCTCTTTTCTTTGGCCATCGTGTGAACGCACATTTTCACAACATAATTGTTACGGTCATTGTTTATGACCAGTCGAATCATAGGTAAACTGCTCTAGGGGTGTGACATATTATTGCGTTTGCACCAGTCTTTTTACATACCGAAATCATGGGGAAGCTGAAAATGAGAGAGATAAAAAAAGAAGACTTCTTTTTGGAATTCATCACACGTCATCTACTTCGAGCTGCTTTTTCATGTCTAGGATTGTCTGTCGTCGTGCATGGCTCCCGTGTTACCTGTTATACTTCTCGACTGCCCAACCCAGACTAGGCTTGTTTGTTTGTTCATTCATCTCTAGCCTATGCAAAATAACAAGCTGCAAGCCAGCAGCTTTGTTCCACGAGTCAATAAGATAGCTCATGCACATGTTCCGATAAATCTCGCGGGTTGGTGAAACATGACGAGAGACACTGACTCTATCTACATGGTGGATCTTATTCACCACTTCACAATGCCACTATCAAATTACGTAGTATTTTTTTAAGATGAATTCTTGACAGGCAAAAAACCCCAAGGCTTTCAACATTGCGGCTGCCTGTCCGCGGCCACTTACTCACTGAGGTTGGGATCATCCTACTCACACCTAGTCATCAAAACCAATGGCATTCGTCTTTTCGCAACCCGTGGTCACTCCAGGTGGCATTCAGTTCTGCCCATGGTCGCGGCTAGGACCCAGACCTGAATCGACGCATGAATATTTAGAGCAGCTTCCCACAGTTGGTAAGTGACTGTTGTACTCTATATTCAGTCGAGAAAAAATGGAGTTTGGACAGCAGTCCTTTCTATACCGTAGTGGCTCATTTGTAGAACGGAATTGTATGCGTCAGTTACCCGAAGGTCCAGGTACCTCTTAGGGATCATGGCATGATCACAAAAGGCAAATACGATACCAATTTCTGGTCACCTAAAAATCGCTTGACAGTTATTAAGGATCAGCTTCTTCAAAAGTCCGCAATCCAATTTTGGAGTGGTAATCATTTACCTGATTTTTTCGTCATAGGTTCAACATCTTGTGTATTATCACAGCATTTTTCAGATTCTTATTCATAATCACGATGTTACTCGCCAAGCACTACATGAAATCGTTCGATATAATCTGCTAATTTATTATTTACCCAATCGGATTCCACTGCAATACATCACCTAGCCATACTTCTTGAATTCTTAATTGCTATAAACAGGAACCAAATTGGTCTTCTGAAAAGCCACCAAACTTGAGGACAATGCTATGGTACATTTATTCGTTCTTTTCGCTTTTTTGTATTCCCGTAGAATAAACTTGCATCAGGTTATTTGTCTCTCATTGTCCTTTCCTAACTGGAGCAAACTGTGCCGCAACACACGTTTTTTCCGATGCGCACGTGCGACTTTTGCTGGTAATAATAACACTTTTCCCTACCGGCCAAACTACCGGTACTTTTTGATTGTTCAGAATTCCGAGCATTGTCCAGTCTCTGTGACACTCAGTTTATAACGTGTATCTAGGCCCTTCGCCTCTTCTCAAGTTTGCAACCTAACCCGAGTTACTCATTTTGGCTTTCGCCCAGAAGAGTTTGCTGATCCAAGTTCTTGCTCAACTGCAAAGTGTAATGACAAGTCCATTTTCCTCTGGTATGTGGGCCTTGTTTACCCTTGGGTTCCGGAAGGCTCCTAACTCGCCTACTCCGCTCCGCTCAGCATTTGTATCTGCGTACTAATTTATACCTTTCACGCGCAGTTGTATGAATAGAATCGATTGCATTCCAGATTTTGTTTTATAGTGTGGCGGTTATAGTTGGTGAGATGTAAAGTTTAAAATCCGTCTTTTGTGTTTAATCCTTGAGGTGATTTCGCCTCCTTCCTCTTAATTCTTTTCCAGTTTGTGTGCTGGCGGATGCACGCACTCATCTGCTTGTTTACATGGCTTTCAGGTGTGCACGTGGGCTAGTTTTTATATGGCAGGCACCATTTTTGTCTCCTCTTTCTCTTCCGCTTTGCTTTACGTTTATTTGATTCTCGATGCAGATCACATTTGAGTTATGTATTTTTCTATTTGTTACCTAATGGTTGTCTTGTCCTTGATGTCCTTCTCTTCTGGCGCTGTGCTTCGTCTACTCGGTTTGATAAATACAGATTCGGTGAAAGCTATGGTGGTGGATTACTCGTTGCAGCTTTCGCCTGGCCGCACTTCTGGGTCATCTTGGTTGGGTCTTGTTTATCAACCGTTGGTGCCGGTCTTCAATCTCTCACAGGTTAGTGATTCACCGAGATACTCTTCTTCCAAATGTAATCGGTTATATGTTCGTGTGCAGTACCACATGGCTGTTTCGTACGCAGTCACCAGAATTACAGTACCTACTTTTCATTAATCTGTTACTATTACTGGAGATACAGGAAATAAGTGACAGATTGTGTAGAAAAACAATTTAGGCAATGAATTTAATCTGAGGTAACAGTTCAATTATTCTGTGGAAACTTTATCTTCACTTCTTTAGGCAGTCGAGAAGGGGGACATGTTTCAACTAAAATGTAGATGCAAGCGATAAATATGCTAAATGAGCTTTTAAACTTCAACAAAGTATTCATTATTGAAAGTGTCCACTAGATTGAGAAAATGTATTGAATAGATCTTAACAACAAGTAAATTCAGTTTGGTTCAGTTTGTAAAATCACTAAGTTTGCACCAACATGTTTTAGTTTTGACAACTGTCGCTTAGCAGGAAAATAAATAAAGCGTAACAGGAGCCAAAATATTTGAAATTCAAGAGGGTTATTGACTGCGCTGCTTACCCATCTGGACTAATATCGCTAACAATCGCACTGGGGATCTCGTGAACTCCGGCCCAATAGTCCAAATTGACAAACACAGCAATTTTACTAGTTAGGTTTTCCATATTTTCCCTTGACTCATCTTCTAGTCATTAAATGCCTCGGAGAACAGCGCCCACCGACAGGCTCGGTTTGCGGACATGGGTACCGTGTGCTTCAGCCTCATTAGCCTATTCACTTTCGTTACCCGTTCCATGGGCTGGGTTCCACGATTTAGTATTTTGCACCTAACGTCAGCACTGCTAATACCTTTCTCCAAGCATCCTCTGACAAAACTACAGAGAAACCGATGTTCAGATACCAGGAGTCCTCCCACTTTTGTTCTCTACATCCGTGTTTCTACACCCTGTAGCAGGGTCTATCTCACTGCTTCAATAAAAAATCTACCTCTGGTCTACAATCGAATGTTGCGTCAACGATAGTCATTTTGTTTCGAAGGTCCAAGCGAACTAAAATCAATGCAATGGGAATGCCGCAGTTACAGTAAAATAGCGTTTACAGGCCTGTCTCTGTCAACTTTCTACTTCTATAATTTATTTCAGCAGACATAGTCTCAAGATGGTTAATGATATAGCATTAAGTCTGAATATTTGACCGCTGATGTCTGTTATGAATTCTATTTTTGAGTAAGATGATAAAAACTTTCCTTTGTCGGCTTTTTATGGTTTTATTATGTGCATTAGATTTTTGTAAACAAACATCTAACACATTTTGACACATTGAGATTTAAACCAGAGCGAAGAGAACAATCATCAATGAGAGACAAGTTTTTGAAAAAGTTCAAGAAATCTTCAGTTCCAGATACAGACTGACAGGGAACAACGTCATTGGCATATTTGAATAATTGACCGGGGAAACTAGCTTGCATATCGCTGACGTATGTTGAAAACAAATAGGGGGAATTGACAGCTTCCTGAAGGACTCCAGAATTACTTACTGACGGACTAGATTTGTTTCTTTCCGGTCAAACGAAAGTTAGAAAAGGGTGTTACATCAGCGTATTCGTCCGTGTCTTTAAGTTGATAGATAAACGCCCAGTTGATACTTTCGACATCTACAGTACGGCTTATTTGTTTCGTTTTCTTTCCAAAAAAAGCCGAATTCCTTGCCAGAGGCATCTGCTATTGCAGCTGGTCAGGAGTTGCCTTGCCTAAGACCAGTCGATTCGTTTTCCTTTGATAATAAGGTTGAAAGGTGTTTGACCTTCGGGGAATCCAGCAGTCCATATAAGTGGTCCTTCCGTCTCCTTAAGGCTTTCAGTGTGGGTGAGGCAATATGGCCGTTATAAGGAAAACGGGTTTCTAAGTGACAACAAATATGAGAAATTAGATTGAGTGTATCTACAAGAAGGTTGAAATTATTATTTAAAAAGTCAAAAGAAAACCAGGAACTTGAATAAAAAATTTTCGAAGATGTATGTTTTTTCCAGAAAATTTACGTATTAGTATTTTGATTTGTTTGGGCTGCTTGAAATTTTGGAAAGCTGTCCGGAAATAAACTTTGGGTTTTAAAAGTAACAGGCAATCATCGCGTAGTTTAAGACGGAATAGCTCTAGTTCCTTGGTTGTAAAAACCAGAATTTCTGATATACAGAAAGGCTATGCCTAAGAGATCGAATTTTGACTCCTTGAGGCATATTTAATTGTCATCCCAAAATTATGCTATCGACATTTTGAAATTAGTGACTGCCGAAGGCTCGGTAATCTATTCGGCCGACAAATGAATAAAAACAGAAAACGCTAAATAATTTAGAATTTCAGCTATTCTGGTGGCACTAGAAAACTTGATTAGCTTTTATAAGCTGGAGGACTTGATTATCCCATTAACTGATATGTAGGCATTTATTTTCAGCCTGATTTAGCTGGTAAAGGTCGAGAGATTAGAACTTCAGTCTGAATGAAAGACAACTGCAAAAGTTTCATACCTTGCTGGGTTTCTATACGAACGAAGCAAAAATGTAAAGCGTGAAATTTCCGATTCACCTCAAAACAAAACGTTCTCAAGCATTATGTATAGTTTGTCCGTAATTCCGAAATAACTCGTTGGCAAATGTCAGCAGTTTCAAAGTGGTCTGCTTTTATGGTGTTATAACAACCGAATATGAATTCTGGTAGCCTGAGACGATTTGATTTATTACTATTCTCAGGATTGCCGATTGAATATTTGACTGAAAACAAAACAGCAATATTCTTTTGTGATACGTTCTGTCGCTATATTGGGTAGCCGACTGCATTCAGTGGGCTGCAAAAGTTGTCGAAAACTAATTCGTTTTTGCAGGAAGGAGGAATAAAAGGGCATTATTATTTCAAGCGCTTTCCGCTGCTATTTTCCGTGTGGAAATGCGAGAGAATAAAAATAAATTCCTGTGAAACAGAAGTGCTGAACAGCAAGTTTAAAATACATAATCCTCGTGGACGTAAAACGTTTGAATTTACAGAAACCTTTAGCGTGGAAGCTAAAATAACTGCTTTGCAAATTCGATCTGTGAATGATGTCTGCGAACTTTGGTCGCCTGTGTCAGTAAGCGAATCCTAACTTGGATTGCATTAAATGGAACATGCGCGTCGTCTATGCGCAAACATTTACTCTGATGTCCTCAATTGGTATAGAAAGAGGATAAGAACTGCCATTTCAATCCGTTAAAACTGCCACTTTCAAAGGGAGTTTCCATTTTTAATTATCACATTCAATCTGCTTTATGCATATTACCGCCCAATGAAAAGCCGTTTTTCCTTAAAAGTATCTTCAGCTGAAATAGTTGTTTTCTATGAATGAGGGTTTCTGCGTTTTGTGCATTGTCCCTTTCTGCAAATACAAATGGGGAGCCTCAAGTGGGAAAATCGTTAGGAACTGAAATCAGGTGGACCAACTCCGTAATTGTTCATTTCGACGTATCGACAGTGCTTGGGCTAGTCAAAATAATGAACTTTAAAAGCACTTTCCGTTATTCGGACAGTAGATGCCATCGTACCATAGTTTCTGCATGAAATTCGTAAGGTTCTTAGCAGAAGCTGAATTGGAGAGGGAATACTCCTCCTGGCAGGTGCGTATACGGTAATGATTTGATTATCAGTCGATTGATAATGGAGAATTTATTGCACACAAAGTGAGTAAATATAAATATCTGATTCACTACGGTAGTGTGTAATCCGTACATGTGCCTCCTTTGGACGCATGATCTCTGTTGTCTGCACCTCTTCTTCTGTGTCCAACCGTGGCGGTCATGCGCTTTCGTGCGCAATCCGCCTCCAAAGGGACTTTCATATCGGTCTCCGGTTCCCTTTTGTCCCACTTAGATGATTGCTATATTTGCGGCCACAAATGCGAATCAACACATAATCCGCATCCAGGCCAACTGTGCCTCAGTACCGTCTGACAGGTCAAATGTTGGTTGTGACGCAAAGGCCTGATATCGTTGATTTGTGCGCCTTTCCACTGAAAGTATTTTCTTGAAAATAGATTATCCACTTGCTCCCTTCGTAAGTACATTGATGTGCTTCGTATTTGTTGGAGCCCTGTGAATCAAAGTACCTTCCTCAAAGCCTGCCTTATCTGACAATTCGTAGTGTACTGAATTCCATCGGATCACTAGCTTGTCAATTTTCCGCCGAATTAGTGGGGTAAAATGCATGTACTTCATGAGATCCTATTATACACAGCATCAAATCCAATATTCCTGAACAACGAGAGGTTGGTGGAACAACGGTGATAACCTGGATCGTCCAAGATTAAATTTGTTCTAACTGATATCAGCCAAGTTTACAAGGGTGCTTTTATCAATTAAACCGACGATGTTTTTACACTTCAAGAACGCACATCTACAAACACATTATATGTATATCATATATATATATACATATATATGTAGGTTTTGACGAAATTCATACAAGAAACTTCATGTGGGCGATTTCCGACCAGCATGGTAGAGAACTAACTAGTTCAGGTTGTATTCGCTTTATTCAGCGAAAAACAATGTTTTCGGTAGCGCACCGTACGATTTGCAGTTGCACACTGAGATAATGCGTTTGGAATTTAGTCGACATCCCATTTTAGGTAAATTATCCATATCTTAACCAGGACGCATTACGAGGTCGCTGGGATAAACAAAGTGAGATTTACTCAAAATAATCTAAAGGTTGCTTTGATGATGTTCCAACATCAGTAAACAGTTGCAACTGATGGGCCCAGCACTATCCTTCAGTGATACCGTGGTCATTGTGATGTGGCATGCAACACCTCCAAGGTGAAACTGTTCTTATCTCATACTCCAAAAAGCATTAGAATTTCTGCGTCAGTCACCACTTTAAGATTTGAAACCTACTTTGCGTAGGATCAAGCTTCAAGCAGTGGTATGGATATACATGAGGACTCAACTCCACTTGAGTGTACCTTTGCCCGATTTTCGTTAGATTGAAAAAGTTACTTTATTGCATTCTGATTGATTGAAACACGGAGGTTCTTTTGGAGATATTGGCGATTTTTTTGTTGGTTAATTTCTTAGCATGAAGGGAATATCTCTGATACTACAACGATAAAGTTCCTCTATCCGGGTTGCATTCTGATTTTATCCGTTGGTAAGAATTTTCGCGTTTTATTCGCGCGGGACAACTGTGTCGGGGAATTCCCTTCTGGAAGTGCCCATTTTGCAATGTTTTTCAAGTCAGCACATGTCTTTTCTTCACCAACAAAATTAACGGCTCCGTAGACTGAGGCGCTCAGCATTTTCCAACTATTGCACAGGATCATTATATTCCCCACAATGTTATGCCGTTAATTCGTGGTACACATCTGGTTAAATTAGGTGCGGTTAAATATTATTCAAGTCTGTTGGAACGAGGGTGTATGAGATATCGGTAATTATCTGTGACGGGATTCGAGGAACGAACTGCTGTGGTGAAATTTTAATATGGATATAGGTAACTTCGTGATTATCTTTGGATGTGATTGAGTTTCTCCGTGACAGAGATGTTGCTACCATGGTTTATTCGTTTAGTTTAGAATGCTGGGAGGGTGTACGCGCAAACGCCTCAAACGACCGATGTTTTAAAATCAATTTCTTATCGTTCACATTACGGTACCAGAAGACCATACTATTTCTCACCCACTGCCTCATTGTCACGATAGCAGCATGGGCGATTAATGCAGCGCGCTTAAATAGCCTTGAAGGAAGTTTATCTTTGATACAAGTCAAGATCCTTCCGAAACGAAAATTTTTTTGTTTGTGATCTACCATGATTACTAGAACCCAATTAACGCGAAAAAGACTACAAATGATATCTTCAACCCATAAGTACAGGAGTAACCGTGGGTAGGATACTCGATAAAATGAGTGTTTTTTGTTTGGCAAGGAAGCTTGTTATCCTTTGCAAATTTAAACTACGATAAATCCTAAGACGCTTTCAAAAACGTTTATGGGATTGTCGTGCTCCAGTAGGGTTACATTTTTCACGTTCAGACGCGTTTACCTAGACAACCGAAATAACCTATCTGTAACTGGCCTTATAACGGTCTGCAATCTGACAGAATATAGGAAACCTGTAAATAAATTCTTGGTGTTTGCGTTACTTCTTTACACCTAGCAAATACTGGTGTTTAGGTTATTACCAGTGGAAGTGTTTGAATGCATCACATTCGGCGGCACTTATATATGCATATATACGTATATACATATATATGTATATACATGTATATATATTGCCCTGCCCATGTCAAAGTGGTTGGTTGAGTCCATTGAGGCGAATTCCTCAATCACCTGTATACAGTAGCACGAAGTAATGAATTCGAAGCTGTTAAGAAACAAAGTAATCGCTGTCTCTATGAAAGATGGCTGAGAGATGAATCGGTTGCGATTTTCCAATTTTGTAGACCATTTTAATAACCCTGATGTAGCCTTTGGTAAAGTTCTTTTGAACCACGTAGTATGCCACACTTAGAAGTAGATTGGCAATTGAAGTTGTGGAAACAGGATGCCCACATCTCATGCTGGAAACATTTATGTCCAAAAAAACAGTGAATATGACTGGGGGCTCGTGGCCAAATCGTTACGGGGCTGTTATCTGACTGGTCACATCTTAGCTCATTTTTCGTTTTCTACCGCGATCATGCTATAATGTACGCCCATCATTTATGAGCCGAAATAGGGTTTCCTATGATTCCAAAGCGAATTCTTAGGATAGAGAACCGCTGACAGACAGAAGGGGAAGATGGGAAATCGAAAATTGAGCTTCAAAAATTCCTCATTAGCATTTAGGTGCAGTGGGTGAACACGACGGCCTGACCAATTTATCATGGTTTGATAACCGTTTGTCCAAAATCACCTCATGCACGGAAAAATTCGAACACTGAGGTCATCATACACGAAGCAGATTGCTCAAGCCTGGAGTGATAACCGATTTTTGTAATCGTGAAGATCACGTATAGTAATTATGTTTTCTCGGAAAAAACTAGAAATTCAATTTCGTCGGGATTTGAAAATTGCGATTATATAGATAGTGTCACTTTTTTCTTTTTTGAATTGTGAGTTTCAAAGTGGAAATGTAATGCTATCTCTTACAAGGTGGTTTTCTTTTCGCTTGGTCTATTAGATTGTAGAATGAATGCTGGAATTGCTGGAATTGATGAATAAGAAGGGATCAGGCCTATTATGGAAGTAATTGCAAATCGTCTGTCAAAATATTTATTTTCTTGTCATTCAAGATTGAAGCGCACAAAAGAGTACGACGGAGTTAACATTCTCATACAAAGATCCTACATTTTCCCTTTCAGTTTAATAAAAAATATAATAATAAATAATAAAACATTTCATGGAGATTTAGCGGTGGCGAGTGATTTTGAATTGGGCATCAAACTCCAGGAATGGAAGATATCATGTCTGAAGAAGTAATCAGAGATGCAGAACCATGGGTCACGTGCCCGCTGTTCAATTGTAGTTCTGTATGATTGAAGTAATTGCTAATATATTAAGGAATTGTTTTACTTGTAATAAATTTCGCCTCCTCGCTTGTTGAGGTACCCGAAAACTCATTCGGGAAATGGAATTTAGCATATGCACATGGGTGATTTGGTCTTTTGTTTCATGGGATTTACAGTAATAAGGCTTTATGGTTCACATTCGACCACGTGCTTCTAGGCTTTAGGGTTTTTCTTCTTCTTCAGTCACGCAGTTCAGTTTTCCGTTGTCTGGACTAACTTGAACGACATCATGGTTCACTGCTTATTATCTAGGCCCTCCTCTCAGATTATGGAGATTCAGTTACGATACACTTGTTTCTGGCTCTAAGGTACAATAATAATTCTTCGGGTTTAATAAACGAATGACGTAACCCCGATTCTGTCATCTGTCTGATTGGTTTATGGATAATAAAATAGACTTTGCTTCTTGAGATACCAGACTAATCAAAATGCTTTACCACGTAATTTTTGGTCTATATCCTGCAAAAGTTGTTTATTTGAAACACAATCAAACGTCAGGGGGCGTCAGCGCAATCTTAAATCTTCCGAGAAATTGCTAACACCGAGGCTTTGTTTTTTTCTGCTCTACAGTTGTCATGGTTGCACAAAACTGGATTCCATTTTTAGCTTTTGCACTTCAACCGGCTTTGTTTTCAGTGCAAATTATGCACATTACGCATCCATTGTTTACTCGAATACACATTCAAAACTGTTGTTCCAGTTGTTCAGTCCTCGTAAGCTTATTTCAGTGTTTTGGTACGACCGGACGTTGCGCATTAGTCCCAGCGCGGTTACTTCAGGGACACCAGTGCGATCCGAGGAAGTGTCAGCAGAATTCGGAGGAAAATAAGGAGTGGTGTATCTTATTATTCTACTTATTTTCTCGACTCTTTACCGACATCCTTCTTTCTCTATTCATCGAGAAGAATGAAGTGTATATTGCCGGCGGAAGGAGTTGATAATTATTGGTCAAGTGGTACTTATTTAAGGGATATTTTGCTCGCGTCTCTTTTGCTTGCTGTTTTTGATGAATAACGTTTATTGATCATAGCTAACTGGAATCCTTTTCAAAACGTTTAAACAAAGACAATTATGGTCATGTTTTATTCACCCACGAACTAAGGCTTGCTTGTGATCGGCAATTAATCGGTAAAACGATTGCACTGATCATTCATTGCGAGCTCCCTATCCTCTATTACCTGGCGGTCAGTGGACAAGAATTCATCCGTTTATTGGTGTTAGTCAATATTTGAATAGCTGCTCCATATGGAGTGGGTAGTTCAGAAAGCATGACACGAATTATAGCTACTAAATCTATCTGTTAATTCAACTCGGGCGTTGATCTGTTTTATAAATTCAGCTGAAGATGCAACCGGCGAAGATACCAGTAAAGTGGACATCGTCAGAAACAAGAGATAGTCTTGTGCTTGTTGGTACACTGGAAAAATTACGGCCTTTCGATTTGTGTTGTGTGCGAAACACAATAAATTGAGCATAAGATTCGGAACGATTTGCTCGAGGTGAACATCATTCAGTTAGTGAAATTCGGATGTAATGAATAAGTCCAAATGATGAGGTTCCCGTTACTACTTCAATTGTTTGATCTCAACTGTCAGCATCGTTAACAGATATAAAATACAACATTTATTGTAATGATATTTGTCATTCAGTTTATTCTCCGCTTATATGGTTCCATTAGGTTGGAATTATTCTTGTTAATCTTGTTAGCTTCATTTGGTATTTTGCCATAACCCAACTGGAGGTCGCAAATCGGTCGACACGAAGCATTACGTAGATTGAATAAAAATGGTGATTTAGCCAAAATATATAAAGTTTGCTTCTGTTTACTCAGGTTCTCCGCACAATTCTAATCCTTTTTACAGCTAGCAGAAGTGCCCCGATTGGAGCGTATTTATGCTAAAGTCCACACAGATACTCCGAGAATTTCTCTTTGCTATCTGTAGCTTTACTCTGAGATAATTCACGGGGGAAAACTGAGTAGTTCGCATGATGCACAACAGGTAGAGTGTGAAAATCTAGGCATCCTAAATATATGTGCTATCTGTCGCGGACGTGTTAACTACAATTTACCAGCAGGTGTGCTGACGTGTGTGCGTTCGTGCGTCAGCAAATTAGTCACCCTATGTTGCAACCACGCGACGTGGATGTTTGCTGCCACTTTACATTTCCCAGTAGGCTTTAACGACCGTGGTCTAATTGATTCAACAATGTTTTTAACATTGATGATTCCTAACAAGGATGAAACAGCTATACAGTGCTTCCATGGTTTCTTTATGGTGAGTTGAGCGATGATATCACATGGTGAATTATTTCATGAAAACATTCAGTCTACTACTAAAAATGTATTTTTAACATTTCTTTAGTTGTCTTTATCTGACTGTTGTGTCATTGCTAGTTGGTTGCGTGCGTGCTTACTATCGCTTTGGGTGGTTTGGTTAGCAGGACGATAGCAACAGTGAGAGCGGTAGTAGCAACAATGACGATGATGACGATGACACCAATCTTCAGTTATAAAATAGGGGGTCAATAGTGAACGAAAAGCACCAACCACGTGTGGATAAAACGGAACCACAAAACGTTGACACACCTGAGGACGACTTGTGTGTATGTACCATAGGCGTTAACTATACAGTCGAGTTTTCGTTCATCCCAAAGACCACCCAATCTATAAAGGTCCATTCTGCCTAGCGCGGGCATCAAACATCAGCAGGTTCGTGCTTATTGATTTAAAGGTTGGGGAATACTGACAATCTTATAGCTAATTTTTCTTGTCCTGTTTATTATGCAAACAATGTTTTTTTCGAGATTGTAAAGCGTTTAGCTGGAAAAATTCGCAATTACATCTTTAAGCATGTTTCATTTTATTTTTCGTTCTATGCCGGTTGGAGTGAACTCCATACCACAGCATTTTTCATTAGGTGTGCTACTGTTACGTACGTTGATGTCATCTGCTTACCTATATTTGGTTTATGTTTTTTTATTCTTGGGAGTCAATTTAAATATAGTCTGCTCAGAATATAGTGGTGGCTGAAGTAATTTGATTTACCAACACGAGGTTTCCGAGTTTAACAACTGATTTCAATGGGGTGTCGGTAATATAGATCGGAGTCGTCCTAATTCTTAGTTCTGAACATACGTTATACTCACAGTATTATTTCGCTATGGACTGGACGCTTTGAGCAGAAGTCCAAATACAGTGCATCGGTTATAGAAATAATTCAGTTCATTTTTGGCCAGTTTTAAGGTGATTGGGTTTTAATATTTTGCCGTTGCCATTCCTAAATTCTTATTTCCTCACTACATTTCTGGAAGGTGAGTGTTTCGCTAAACACTCATTACAGTGCTTCGTTCTGAAATCTCATTTTTACTGACATGAAAGTTACTGAGTGGTTAAATTGCTCAAATCTCTCCTCCCCAGCAAGCTTGTTTTGATTCCTAATGGAATACGGATGTAACATATTATTTCCAAAGATATACGGTTTTACAAGTTGAGAAATTCTCTCTTAGTTGACTCGGATGTTATAGAAGCGAGGACCAAATAAGTACTGGCTTTTGAGGCACCTTGTTTGTTGCACCATTTTCGTCGATTTGCCTCGGCATAGGATTCGTTTAGGATTTTTAAATTCCGTTGCATTATCATTGAAAAGGATGCCATGTATATGGCAAAACGAATTAAGCCTCCATTTAATCAATCGGTTTCATTTTGCGTGTGCTGCTTCAGAAACATGGATATTTTTATCATTAGTTTCTCTTTGTGGTAACATTTTAGTCCATTCTTTGCACGTGATCATTAGTTCGAGTGAACCACGATTGGCATTTGGTATTCTTGGTCATAGTTTAGTTTGTTCGTCAAAGAAAGTATGTAGCTACTGGTGGTATAGCCATGCCATTACAAATCCTATGCGGTGCTGCATTCTGGTTACGGTCACATTCATTTTCTTCAAAAGTACTCCACAGTCTCGTTAGTAGAATTACTCCATTCTGTTTGCACATGGGGAACTTACCAAGAGTAAAAAAAGTAACGAGGCAGAACGGATGGATTACGAGAAACAAGGACAAATGAGAAATAGATTTATTAAACCAACGTGAAGAAGAGACCTTTCATTGTGATTGAAAGAGAAACAAGAATCCAGCAAGGGTGCCTTGTTTACACAGGCATGTTTTCAAAAGTTGCGCTCGTATAATTTCAGCATAATCCACGACCTTGCACCAGCTAAAAGATTGCTACCCTATCAGTTCTGTTGCTGTTTCATCCGGATGATGCTGACGATGCCACGATCGTACTCTTTCTCGACTTGAAAGATGCTTTCCACCCCGTCGATCGATCAGTATTATTCAGTGCCAACGAAGTTCGTAAACCTGTTGCGAGTATTGAACTCGCATACCCATGGTCGCGTTAGGGTGAACTGTCAAGTTCATTCGAAACGACTAGTGGCGTTCGACAAGGGTGTCTCATCTCTCCATTCTTGTTCAACTTCGTCATGGACGAGGTGATGGAAGATGCTTTAGGAGGTCTCCGGGATGCAGGATTCAAACTGGGAAATGGAGGGAAGCTGTGATCTAGATTAGGCAGATGACGTCGTGTGCCTTCTCGAGTTTGTGGACCATGCACAACGCGCACTAGATAGACCCTCGAGGTCGATTGCTCGGTTTGGCATGTGCTTTGCACCTTCAAAGTGCAAAGTGCTGTTGCAGAACTGGACGACAGCAGCGCCGAACTTGGTGCTGAGCGGAGAGGAACTAACGACTGTGGACCGTTTCACCTACCTTGGTAGCTGCGTGTCTAACGATGGTAGCTCGGGAGTGGAGGTAAATACGTGTATATCAAAGGCTTGGGCAGCTTACGCTGGACTGAACCACTTGTGGCGTCGGCCTGATATTTCACTGAAGTTGAAAGGTCGTGTGTACTGTGCCGCAGTACGTTCAGTTCCGTTGTACGGTTGCGAGACATGGAGTATGCGTGTAGGCGATGTTCGTCGGCTGGAGGTTTTCGACCACCGATATCTAGGTGGTATGGCTGGGATTGAATAGAGTGATCGGGTGAGTAATGTGGAGGTCACGAATCTAGTACTAGGTTTCGGCTCTCAGAACACCTTGTTTCATCATGTGAAACTTAGTAGAATACGCTGGTTGGATCACGTGTTGCTTATGGCAAACACTCGTCTACCATACCGTGCCCTATTTTGTGTTCCTCCCAAGAAATGGAAGAAGCCATGTGGAGGCCAACAGATGACGTGGCAATGTGGGATGAGAAGATGTACAGCGAACGTAGATAAATTAGGTGTCTCACGTCTGGTTCTTTGGGGTCAGAAAGACTCGTCAACTAACTGGCTGGAGACACTGAAGGATATGACAATGAACCGTGAACAATGGCGATAGTTTTGTCGTTTTATATCGAATCAGAATGATTGAAAACAGGTGCGTTTGTACAGTTCGACTGTGTTCCGTGTGTTGGCTGCAGCAGCATTTTATCTTTTCCCTCCTGTGTAAGCGCACTTCATGTTCCCCTTGGATATTCACTCCTTTTAAAGAAACATGTAACTTTGGGGGAAAGGCAGTGGTCAATGAGGTTTGTCTTGCTGTTTAACGCTGAACGATGCTGCTGCTGCCGCGGAAGATACTGAGGAACTGTCGTAATAATACTTTCAGCATTATTTTTGAAGCAATGTCTTATCTTTCTGCATCTGTGGTTTAGATTTCATGGTCATTTTTTACCAATTCATGACGCCTGTAACGTTTTATATATGCGCGGCAATGTATAGTAGTTGTTTTCAGTGATCTTTAATAACGATTATCTTTCCAACTGTTTAGGAGCTCCTCGTCTTTTGCAAGCTATAGCGCAAGACAACGTTGTCCCATTCCTCCATCCGTTCAAAGTTACTACCAAACGAGGTGAGCCGTTGAGGGCACAAATCCTGAGCTACTGTATCTCACAAGTGGGTATTCTGATCGCTTCAATCGACTCACTTACCCCACTTATCACAATGTAAGTTAACCCATTCGTTTACCGATATATGGATATGTATATTCCCTAAAATAGACAGCTATTTGCAGTAAGCAGCTATCGGTGCCTTACTCGTCTGCTAACTTAAAGTCTGAGGTGCAACTGGTGGCAGGTTGAATCCGATCGTTCTTGTATACTCTTCGCTTGACCGTTATATCTGTTGTACGCTACTTTTTTGGTATACAGAAATGCTTTCTGTGCTCCTGCGGCCTTAGTAGACCCTTGGTTATTTTCAACCGGGATGGCAACAGAAGCCATCACGAATGTTAATGTTGAAAAGCATCTGATATGTGTTCAGGTGAGTGACGCCAGCTGATTCAAATGAGCCTTTCCCTAACGGCTCTAATACAACTCTCAGAGTGAGCTTAGTTTGATTGTTTGCACCACTTTGTTCTGTTATGCAACTCTTCTTTCTCGACTTTTTTAAAACTGCTACGCATTGGTTACAGGTTCTTCCTCATGTGTTATGGCTTCGTGAATTTGGCCACGATGTTGAACGGTTTCTTGCGCGAACCGAGCTGGCGTCCTCGATTCCGCTTTACTCATTGGTAAGACAATCGAGTTTGTCTGTCATTTTCATAAGATTTTCATTAATTTCAATAGTACTGTGCAGAATGCACTGTGGGATTAGCAACTGCGCGCATCGATCATATTCGCAAGATTTTCTTTATTCAGAATGCCTCGTGTTATGGGTATAACTGTTGACCTTTGCCAGCCTAGGGCGATTTCATTTTAAATTTTCCTGATGTCGTCTTTTTCTTGAATCCTACTGCAGTGTTTGTCAAACCACCGTCTACGTGCCATGCAGTAATTTCACTGTTTACCATGGTTTTAATGCACCATTTTTTAACGTACAGATTTGAAAATCCAGCCTATTAAGACAGTAAAAGGTCAACTTCCAGGAATAACCAGGAATAACTAATCATCTGAAAGTCGAAAGTTATTTGAGCAACATTATGGAGTCGTGCAAAAGTCAGCGGTGGATAAAGGCGCTAAGTCATGTGTTCATGTTGAATAAATCCTTGGGAATCAGGCCAGATAGGCTATTCGACTTGCATCCGCTCATCTTGAGTTCGAACCCTATTTGGATCACGGCGAATGTGCATTGACGATGATTCCTAACAAGGTCGATACAGCTGTACGGTGATTTCGTGCTTGCTAATGCTGTTTTGAGCACTGATATCACTTGACATATCACTTAACATTATTGCGACGATGAAAGTTTCATCGCTGATTTTACCGATGGACATCTGGAAACCATACTGGACGTCCCAGTAGTAGAAAAGAAAAGTGTGTGAAGACCGGATGTTAATAAGTACTCAGTTCTGAAGTGAACTTTTGCTAGCCAAAAACTTAAGTTACTGCGTTATTTTGTAGACAGTTTACGTAAAACGAATACTCATTGATGGAACGCGTCTGAAGCAGTTTGATCAGTTGAAATTTCATATCCCACTGGGACTGTTCAAGTGCGGTGCTCTAGTTTGTTTAAAACACTTTACTGCGAAAGGTTTTCCAGAGATTGCTGTTTTATCACTGAACACAATTTTAGTGAATGGATAAGTGATCATTTTGCGAGACATCTAATAACTTTCCGTTGCTTGACGTAAATGAAGAATGTATGCCCTCGATGAATTACTGGGCAGTGTTTTCAGAGTTCACGATAATTAACAAGTCATCTAGTTGAAATTATCGCTATTGTTATTATTATTATTGACAATAGTAGCACTGTTACCATAGTTGCTTACACTTCTCGTCTGATACTATCACCTCAAAGTTCCTCGCGTTTCGATTAACAAAGTTTCATGTATCCTCTTGACTATGGCATAATTTCTTAACACGGGAACATCGATTCCAAATGGAACAGCTAGCGCCACTTGCTGAATCTCGTTTTGGTTTTGTGATATGTTCTGGATTGGCTAGTGAGAATTTAGTAAAAAAGGAATCGATAAATTTAACGTCGACGAACTAATCGGATGGCTCTGGAAATATGTCTTCAGTTTGGTCGTCTGGTTCCGCTGATATTTTTTACTCGCAAATGATGAAAGTTTGCGGACTGGCAGGGAAGATGCGATCAGCAGAAGTTCCCGTTTGCTGATTTACTTAGTCCCGCTTAGTTTGCATCGTATTTATGGAGAGAATCGTTCTCCTGGGACTCAAAAAGCATAAAAATTAATATGTGGAAATGAAGTTTTGCCAGCTGACGGTTAAGAATACCTTTTGCTGACTACGGTGGTGGAGAACAAGAAAACTGTCAGGTAATTACCATTTGTTTTTCGCGTTTAGACTTAATCCAACATACCGTTGTTCGTCGGAAACACTGATGTCATCACAGTTTTATTAGGAGAACAGGCAATTGCTCAAAGCTGTGAAGTGGCTGCACTTTTTTTTCTTTTTACTTCAGAACTCTTACTAATTGAGTCCGAGGAATCAGTGGCTAATAGAGGGTTTCTTAGATGTCTGTTAAGTTCGACAGGCATCAAAACTGAGTTAAACTGAATTCAAACAATTAGCAATCATGGTGTATTGTTTGTTTTTTATTCACTTTTTTTTTGCCCACAAAACTACTGCCACTCCAAATCTGCTTTGATCACAAGAAAACATTATTATTTTTAACATTTTTTCTTATAATACTTTACATATGCGTATGTACAATAAATATATTGCGCAAATCCAAATACACATAGTGTGCCATCGGAATCATGGCAAAGGATAAAAACAATGGGCACAAAAGGGAAAAGAAAACGAAGCAATATGTAAGGTTCATAACACATGCTAGTTCTCCTGTTGCCCATCTCATCGCCGGCCATCCACCCATATCCATGAATCCTTGCGAGCTTGGTACTACCTGACTACCCAAACCGAAATAGAGGGTTGACTTGATGGACAAAATGGCCAGATCCATAAGACAGCATGACGGTCTGAGGATCCCCTAAGCCACTGGGGGCCGGTGACTTATCGCTCACTTCATGCGCCCTTCGGATGGGGCTAGACATCCTGGGTGCCCAGCACATTCTTCCATCACAGATACCGGTGAGCACAGCCGTATGCTTTGCACACCGCCTGTGGTAGGTTTTGAACCAGGGTTTAACCAACTCCCCTGGGCTAATTATCAACGATCAGTCAATTCGGTGGAGGGCATCGTGCGTTCGCCTTCGGTCTGGAACTGCAGTAGGAACACCTCCGCCGCTGGAAGGCAATGCTTAGTACTTCCTCAGCAAAGGCTTTTTGAGGCGCCGACCATTTGGGAGGATTCCGAGAGCCGTTCAGGACGAGTAGGCAACTCCGAGCCTGAGACACCCACCCCGGGACATGCAGAGAGATTTTGAATGGTACAAATCTTGATAACAGTTGGTATATGAGCTCGTCTATAACGGATTTCATCAAATGCTTTTCAATAAGACAGAAAAATTTGAGTACTTGCTTTTGCCTATTTGCACAACTGAAGGGCTGTTTTGTTAAGTGCAGTAACCTTTCTGTGTGGAGACGGAATGGAAAATAAAAATCCCGTGAACTCCTATAAGAACTACCTAATCATGTTTCACTGACATCTTGATTGCCATTTTACGACTTCGTGCGTTCCTCCTGTACGTTACTGAGTGTCCGTTCACTCCTTTTTTCGTGGTGAGCGTCCAACTAATAACTCAGCGAGGAGAGATCTGAATTCCAGGCCAATTGTTATTCTGTCCGTTTCAACCTTTCGGTGAGTTGGAACCATTAAACTGGGACTGCTACTAAAAGGTGTCCGGACAGTACTTCGGTAGCATTTGCTTGATTTCCATGGGCGTCATTTTACCTTAGTTTGGTCTAACTTCAACAAATATTCAATGAGCCTGAGGTTAATCCAATTATTACGTGTGCGCAGTAGGATGAAGAACGAAATGCTACTGGTGAACCATGTGTGACGTCGAAGTTGGAATCAGTAAACTGTCTGTAATCCAGCGCATAAAGGAAGTAACGGTTAAAGTCGATGCGAACAAAGAAACGAGCTTTCATAAACCGGTTTTATTGTTTTGGTTTGCTACACAGTTAGATGTGCTGCCCTTCGCTTGAACAATCAACGTCTGAAATGAGCGACAAATATCCAGTGGTTTCACTAAAGAGTGGCATTTCATCCGTATTTTTACCTAGTTGATCATTTACTCTATTTCTTATGCGTTATTACCCATTTTCCCAACAGTCCTCTAATTATAAATCGTGTAATGATGAGCTTACCAAAAATCCTGTTGTGTGCATTACTTCGGCTAGTTTAATAGTTGAAATACAGCAGCCATATTCTCAGCAAATCTACAGCTGATCCTCATTGTATTGTATTACTCTTTTATTCTAACGTTTTTCTGTTTCTCGTTACCTTTCTCTTCATATGAACAATTAGGCTCCTTTCCTTCGTTGGTTTATGTCTGTGCATCGCGCTTATGTTCATCTCCAGTTGGTACTATACTATCGTGGCTTGGGCCCTAGCTGGTGCTATCTATAAATACATTGAGTACCGCGGGTGAGTTCCGATTCGTTCAGTTTAAATTTCTTCACAATCTATAGGCAAACACTAAACAGATTACCGCATTGTATCGACTGTTTTCTGATCTAGAGTGTCGTTTGGGATGGTATGTTGGTCGGAGGAGCTAGAGATCAACCATAATTTGTTTTCGAGCGGAAAGGGAAGCGTTGTGACGATGGATGGCTGCAGTGTCTGTTGTGCAGAAACCATCGCGCTTTACCAATCTAGAACGCCGACTCCACTGTTATACAGAGCAAGAAAAAGTTTCGTTGCATTCTGGGTGTGATTAGTCTTTGGTAGATGTGAAATCACGGCACTGCTGAATGAACTAATTGTTCCATTGATCAGCTATGCAGGATGGTGTTCACGGATGCGTTTAGACAAGTACTTGGTCATGCGGTCAATCTCATATCACAGGAACACGTGACTGAATAGACAACACGAAGTTACAGGTACCATCTTTCTACATTACCGACATAACTGGGAGGACGTGAACAAAATTCGACGCTTTACTACGTGTTGTTGAAAGCGATTGTCATTCTTCTTTATGCGATCTCCCGGCGTGACATATATAAATGACAAATAAACTTATCCTGGATTTATTTTCACCGCATTTTTCCGAGAATTTCTACCTGTGTTGTCCCATCAGTTAATCGACCTGGATTGCCATTTTTGATGCAAGTTTTCCCCGCCGTTCAGGGTTCTTTTGCAATGATGTAGTTCATGTATGTTTTCTTTGCTTAATTTCTGAGGCATCTGATTAAGTTTATTCACGCATTAAGTTATAAAACCGAAAATGTTATCTAGGAAACGGAACACCACTAATCCGTTTCTCATCCATCTTTTGTCTAATTAGTCCAAAATCTTAAACTTTCCCTATCGTGTAATGGGTACGAATCGTCGAAAACGGGCTTGTCCACCAGCTTGTCTTACACCGGCTAATGGAACATCGATATATCCACGGAAGACCTGAGGTAGCCTTACTTCTGCATATCCAGACGGACTTCTGTTCTGGCAGCACATCTGGCGTATGAAATTGCTTGCTCAGGAACTGGGCTTCCGCGTAGCACGCTGCTATCGTCAGAGGAATCTAAGGTTACACTTCGGTAAGAGCGAAAGCCTATAGTGCATTTCCTCTTCGTTTGCGGTCATTAACTGCATTTGGTAAGAAAGCCTCACCCCACCATCCTTGTTTAACTTCGCAACCGAAGATGGTGTGCATTTGATGGCCTCTGGAGATCTTGCTATGGATTTGAGTTATGCATATGACGTCGTCTTACTGGATGATGATCCAAAGAGCGGCCAAAGCAACCTGAACATCTTTAAAAGGAAACCCCACGGTTTATAAAGTATCTTGTTTATTTTTAATGCAAGCTTCGGCTTCAGGGCTGGTAATATTGTGTGCTTGCTTTGCAAAATACTGGAAATTGCTTGGGACAGGTAATTTGTTGCGTCTACCTAAAGAGCTACATTGTAGCTGGCGGCGCTTTGGGGAAGGAGATCACACCCCGAAACACCAAAACCCGTTTAGCCTTTACCAATCTGAGACCTTTGGAGCCATCATGACGTCAGTCTCTCCCTGGCGAACAGAGGTTATCATACTGCTATTCCTGCGGACTTGTAAAGATGCAAAACCAAGCCTCCTTGTCAGGATGGTATTCGATGGTTATCTGCATTTGATAATCGATGCCCACACAGAATTTCTTGTGTATAAAAACAGCCTCACCTTAAAAGGGCTGAGGTTGCATGCTGTTTACTAGGGTTGATGCGATCCCGTTTTTGAGTTCCCATCTCGCGATACCGAGTGAAACGGTTGTGCCACATGCTGCATGTTCCAGTTTAACGTCCATCCTTCTGTGCCCTGTTATCATCCATCAGTGCTGATTGAAAAAGTTTCGCGATGAACAATGACTAACATGGAACACGTGTAAAGTCCCTTAAAATTCGACCAACCGCAGTCAGCTTCTTACGCCCCCTTGGGCCATCAGGGATGATTAAGAATCTTGGAGGCAACGACGTGAAATGGAGCTAAACAGCGAGAACCCCAGATTTCTTTCCTATGAATCACACATTTTGAAAAACGATAGAAACCTCAAAAACGGCGTGTGAAAACGAAGAACAGCGAAATTTTCATCTACAATCTTTAAGAAAACACCATCCTTTTCCATGTTTTGGATGGCACAATGTATAAATTTACCCGATATTCGTTAGATTGAAAAAGTCACTTTACTATATTCTGATTGATTGAAACACGAACGTTTTTTGGAGACGTTGGGAATATCTCTGATACTACAACGATAAAGTTCCTCTATCCGGGTTGCATTCTGATTTTATCCGTTGGTAAGAATTTTCGCGTTTTATTCGCGCGGGACAACTGTGTCGGGGAATTCCCTTCTGGAAGTGCCCATTTTGCAATGTTTTTCAAGTCAGCACATGTCTTTTCTTCACCAACAAAATTAACGGCTCCGTAGACTGAGGCGCTCAGCATTTTCCAACTATTGCACAGGATCATTATATTCCCCACAATGTTATGCCGTTAATTCGTGGTACACATCTGGTTAAATTAGGTGCGGTTAAATATTATTCAAGTCTGTTGGAACGAGGGTGTATGAGATATCGGTAATTATCTGTGACGGGATTCGAGGAACGAACTGCTGTGGTGAAATTTTAATATGGATATAGGTAACTTCGTGATTATCTTTGGATGTGATTGAGTTTCTCCGTGACAGAGATGTTGCTACCATGGTTTATTCGTTTAGTTTAGAATGCTGGGAGGGTGTACGCGCAAACGCCTCAAACGACCGATGTTTTAAAATCAATTTCTTATCGTTCACATTACGGTACCAGAAGACCATACTATTTCTCACCCACTGCCTCATTGTCACGATAGCAGCATGGGCGATTAATGCAGCGCGCTTAAATAGCCTTGAAGGAAGTTTATCTTTGATACAAGTCAAGATCCTTCCGAAACGAAAATTTTTTTGTTTGTGATCTACCATGATTACTAGAACCCAATTAACGCGAAAAAGACTACAAATGATATCTTCAACCCATAAGTACAGGAGTAACCGTGGGTAGGATACTCGATAAAATGAGTGTTTTTTGTTTGGCAAGGAAGCTTGTTATCCTTTGCAAATTTAAACTACGATAAATCCTAAGACGCTTTCAAAAACGTTTATGGGATTGTCGTGCTCCAGTAGGGTTACATTTTTCACGTTCAGACGCGTTTACCTAGACAACCGAAATAACCTATCTGTAACTGGCCTTATAACGGTCTGCAATCTGACAGAATATAGGAAACCTGTAAATAAATTCTTGGTGTTTGCGTTACTTCTTTACACCTAGCAAATACTGGTGTTTAGGTTATTACCAGTGGAAGTGTTTGAATGCATCACATTCGGCGGCACTTATGTATACATATATACGTACATTTATATATATGTTTTTCATGCACATACTGTCAGTAGTATCTTAATGCGTGAACATTTGCCTGGGAGCACAGTACCTGTCTCGTGGTTATTGTCGCTGGTCAGATATGCTTCTTCGGTACTTTCTTGTCCAAACTTCCGTATGCTTGCACATTCCGAATCGGCCTGTCTCAGGAGAATCTAATTTGTAGCGTCAGGCTTGTGCATGAAGGCTATTCGTAAGTAAATGTGCATAGCTCTGCCATCGAAATTTGTGGATGTTGCTATCGGCGCATGTTTTATAACGCAAAGTACGAAACGTATGCATTTTTGGTCGGTTTCTTAGAATTAATTTGGCATGAATATTGACACAGTCTGTGATATCTATTTACAATCTATTCAGTCACATTCGTAGTCTACTTAGTATGTTTTTGAGTTTTCCATCTACTGAGTATTTCTGCGACTTCTCTGTTCCACTGTCTACGTATTTGTTTCCCTTCTATATAGTGACACTGATTGGTGCTCAGTGATGCATCATTAGTGTGGTTTGATTTTGAAGTCAGTAAACCGCAATCATCTTCCTGAAGTAAAACGGCTGGAAACAATTATTAGACAAAGGATGAATACACAGATTATCCACTGATCATTATTTTTCTTTCGGCGATGAAAACTGCAGTTTTTTTGCTAACTTGCCTATTTTCGCTTAGTCTATATAGAATTTGCGTGGAGGACGGTGTTTTGGTTCATCGCTGCCGCTGTTGTTTTTGCTTCTCAATTTACTTTGCGTTTAATATAATTTATTATGTCCATGATGTGTTTGATCATGTATATGGATGCGTGCATTTGAACTGTCATTCAGAGTGGCTAAAACGGGGACCAGTTACGATGTGAATTGCCTATGCGGAACGGTCGTATGAAATCAGTCAGTTTATAAGGGAGTAGATACCGCGATACTATTACGGCAGCCCATTCAGTTCTTGTTTTTAATAGGGCTATAGCAGGAATTCGCACATTTTTGAATGCATTTTGAGTCAAAGGTGTTGCAAAAGGATCCAGGTTTCACATATTAATTATATCGAAGGCGTGTTTCCAGTGGATGTTTTCAAGTTCCGATTGCTGTAGGTCCTTCCTTATCAACACAAGCGTACGGGTCAACGCACCGCCTGTTGTTGTCACATCTTCTCTGAGACGATATGGGTTTAGCTATTTATTACATTTTATGCTTTAATCACACAAAGCTGATGTTTCACTAAAGGTCACTGTTTGTTCCCTTTGTTTGACAAGATTTCTTAACAACAATTTACCCAGTAATTGATCCGCACAAAAATAAATCAACGAAGATCTGCTAAGCTCTTGTTGGATTTTGTTTCCCTTCTCCATCTGCGAGTAAGATTAGGACTAAGAATTTAGTTCTAGATATTGATTTAAAAATTGCCTTGTGACCGATCGACAGTATGGAATGCAACTATACTTTAATTAATCAGTTTAATTTCCAACTTTAAGGCAGATGTGCTCGATTCTGACTTCAGTTCTTCCCGAACAAGAACACGAATCTTTTAGCGAACAAAATTTGTCAAGCAAACTCCTTTCCAGCGTTTTTTTATAACTGCCACGAAATCCATCGCCCGACAATCACGAAATCCCTCGATTTGAAAGCCGCTCTAGCTCAGTTGATCGAACAGAGGTTTTTAGTGCGTTTCATCATAAGAGTACTCCAGAGAATTTAGTGGATTTGATACGATCATTATGCTTTTGTACTTCTGTCCCCGTAAAGATGAACGGTGAACTATCAAGACGGTCGGCTCGATAGGGAAAGAGGTGTTCGGCCGTCATCGCAGTACTATAATTACCACAAGGGTTGGTCCTTCAACTGTCTGCATTCAACTCTTGTAGTGCATCATGCTGCGGCCCTGACGGATGTATTCACTTCTCTGATTAACTCATCATTAAGCTCGCCTTCTATCTTCAACTGCTGGAGACCGGTCACCGTTATTCTCATCCCAAACTCTAGCAATTCTACTGCTTTGGCAAAACGTTTTCGCCCCGTCGCCTTAACACCTTCTGGTTTTAAACTGACAGAGCGTGCTTTACCTAAGTGCCTGCATTCTTCTATATAGCCTCCTGAAGACCCTTTTCAGTTTGCCTATAAGTCTAACAGGTCCACTTTAGACGCTGTTGCCTCTCCTACTCACCATATTTGTTAGTCCTTAAACGCGTCGATAAAATCTATGCGCTGCACCTTTCTAGACTATTCTTCGGCATTTGATTCTGTCCCACGGTCCCTTTTACTTCACAAGCTGCAAACCTTTGGTTGTCCCAGTCCTTTATTAGCACGGCTGTCTGATTACTTTACTAACCAAACACAGTGCACACGAATGGACGGTAAAACTTCGAAACCGTTGATTAACAACTCAGGCGTTCTACAGGGTTCTACAAGTGCTGCAGGTTCTTTCACCGTATCTCTTCTTAATTTACATCAGCGACTTATCTACTAGTTCCCCTTGTCATCTGTTTAAGTATGCTGATGATGCTGCCCTCTCGCAAGCCGTTTCAAACAACGATAATCCTCAAAGTTTTTCCAATAACCTATCTTCTCTCTACAATTTGTCTGCACGAGCTGGTTTAAGTCTCAACACATCTAAATGTTTCGAATGTCTGTTCTCTCTCCTTCGGTCAGCCTACCCATTCTAAGCGTCTTCCATCAACTCAAAAAAATTACCAGGGCTAATTCTGTGAAATATCTGGGAGTTAGTATTACTGAATTTTGAATTGGACTTCTCAAATTTCTACCTGTGTAAATAATCTCCGAGGGTTTTCATTTCAAATCAGGAAGCTTCGACACTATAAGGTGAAACAAAGCACTCTCTTCCGTTTTGCTTGCCAATATTTTCCACTCCTCTATTACTATTCTCCTGTGATTTTTCCAGGTCTACTTGAAAAAGACTTTAAAGTTGTTCGTCTAGGGCTGCCAATTATTAGCCGTGTCTTTCGTACCACTAAATGAGTTATCCTCCAATCTCTGTGATCAGCGCTTATCAGCATGTGAGAAGTTTGCTCACAAAATTCTTTCAGATCCCACGCATCCTCTGCACAACGATCTTGTAAATTGTCGCTCTCGTACTTCAGTGCGATCCGTTCTTCGTTCCATACTCTCTAGAATAAGTATCTATAGGAACTCTACTGTTCCATATTTAACACGCATTTTGACAAACCGCGATCGTGTTTTAGCCGAATTCCTGAACAGCGTATAATAATGGGCTCTGATCATTCCTCGATTTCTTTTTTCATTTTTACAAGGTGTTTCGTGTAACTTTGGTCGTGTTTTCCTGCACCTTTTTTGACTAAAATGCGATGTATTTTGTACGCATAAAATCTATACAATATAATGCAACACTTCTCCGTTGGCGAGAGAATAAAGAATACGTCAGAAAGGATTTCGGTGTGGGCGTCCAACGACGCAAATCTTGGCAACCTAAATTACGCCCACTTTGTGTATTTGTTTGATTATGCGGCACATGCACGGAGCTCAGTAGACAGATTGTTAAGAGCCGTAGCTCCATTCGGTGTTTTGCACCATTAAGTGAAAAGTGATCTAAGAAGGCGGGACACACTTGATGCTGCATGAGAAACCTTCGGTTACCTCCGCAGTTGCATGACGATGGGCGGTACGACAATAGTGGAAATGAAGAAACAGACTTCTGCCCTGTGTTCATTCCCCATTTTTAGAATGGAATATGTCTCATTAATGTAAGTAGATGAGGTGACAGTGGACAGCGCTTGACTGCAGTAAGGTAGATGCCCTACGTTTCCATGGCTGGGGTTCGAAAGGTCCGTCAACTGGTTGGATGGAGGCAGTCACATATGAGAAAAATTCGCGAATGGGAGCGATCATGCTATTATTTTCCGTCTTAACGTAGTGATCGAAGGACTGTTTATTCTGTAAAAAAAAGAAATTGATTCCACTGTATCCGAAAAAAACTTCGTTTTTTATACTGATTATGAACTACTGACACTATGTGCATACGTTGGTTTTAGTCTCAGCGATAGCTTTATTAGAAAAGTTGATGCCGTGCAACCGGACATTTTTAGCTTGTCTGGCAGAATAAAACTATCTACATTGATTCACATATTAACTGAAGTCATGTTTATCGTTGCCTTGCTGGGCAGTCTTTATTTCTTATGAATCTGATATTAATTTGGAACCAAATAGTTTGACAAAATGCTATACTATTACTGTGGTTTAACGTGCTATTTTGTCAATTTACTTATCACTACCTCCCAACACAAGGGGTTTGACACAGTCGTCACTAATGTTTGCTTTAGTTATTATCACGAACACTTATTGTCAGCTCTGGGTGAATGTTGACGCCCAAAACAATGGTCTTCTGAACTTTGGGCGTCAACCACGACACAGACAATATTACCCAGTAAGAAGTAGCGTAATCGTACTTTAATGACCGATTTTTCTTTGCTGATGGATTTTCGCAGCTCTTTTCCCTTATTTGTTATGCCTTTTTGATAGCCATAAACGCCCACGTCAATCTTCCAAAGAACATTCTCAATAAAGCAAACGAAGTGTTTTTCCAGATCCTCAGTTTGTTTCAGTGATCAATTTGAATCATGCCTTGAGTAAGGAAAATTTTTTTCGTAATAAACTGCAAATAGACCAAGTAATAGTTTTTGGTACAAAAAATTGACTACCTTAAGAACCGATAAAGAGCGTCATTTTGTGCCCCATGTTTGCCCTGAATCCTCAAGGTTATTTGATGTAGAACTGTTTGGTTGTTTTTTGTACCAGGAATTGTTCCGCGACGAACCAAGAATGAACCAGTCGGGTTGTATTCTTCCGTTTGTCTGTCATGTCTCCCTCCAATATTTTAACATAAAAATCTATGGTTCACACAGAAGTTTGTTAAATTTTCTCAGGTCTTTTGACATATATCTCATAGATACCACTGGTTTCATATAGTCTTGTTCCATCAGATCGACTCCTCTCAAAATAGTTTATATGGAAGTTTCTTGTGCTGCTGTCCAGATGGCTACCCAATGATACATGATGCTACATTTCAGCTTACCAACACAAGTGAATACAGTCGTCAGTTAAGCTTTGCATATTGCTTTTGGACTGATTTCACCAATTTCATCGGCTGTTACCTATAGCAAAGTACCATTACACAGCCGACTAAGCTAAAATGTTCGTAACAGTCCACTGTGCTCACCAAGCACCGGGATATGGTGTCACATCAATCGGATGACAAACACCCGGACGAGTGGTAGGGATGGGTGAGGGTGACTACTTGTGTTGTATTCGATACCTTGCACTATCACGGATTTGGATGCACGTCGATCCGAACTGAATCAAAGGTTTGATCCCCTCCTGCTCTTCCACTTTTCTGAAAAATAAGTATGTGTATGTAAGTCATGCGAACCACCAGCCTCAGTTGATAACTGAAACATCATCGATCTGTCCGTGTACAATAAAACTTCACAACTGTCAGCCTGAATTTCCATCTGTAAACAATGTGGTTTGTAGTCGGATCGTACGTAACGATGGAGTTCTTGTAATCTGAGTTGACATGGGCATGCCAACGAGTCCTACGGAAATATTTTTCCAGATTATTCCTCTTTTCCAAACCAATTAAAGTTTTCATGAAATAATTCACCATGTGATATCATCGCTCAACTCACCATAAAGAAACCATGGAAGCACTGTGCAGCTGTTTCATCCTTGTTAGGAATCAATTAAAGTTATGGATACCGTCGATGACAGAGATCTTACGATGAAGAGCAATCACTGGCAAGCACTTGAAACGAACCGATCATTCAGATAATCGAATTTCCTGTCAGTCGATCTATACGAAGTCGTTTACTTACAAGGGTTAATAATAATCCAAAATTTCTATTCGTCTAAAAGCTAGCTTTTTTCCTATTCCAGATGTTCTCTAAGCACCATTATTTTTATCATTCCTATTTATTACATCCAATGGCACTTGTTATGTTCTTATTAAAGAAGCTGGTCCACAATTCTTTATTACATCGTTAAGTCTCTGGAACCGAAAGGCTTTTCAGTATAACGATCCATGATCTGCACATCGAGGTAGACGGTCCACCAAAAGACGATCCTTTAAAATGGGAATCGTATTTCTACTATTCCGATGGTCGACAGGTATCATCATAGTAACAAATAAATATGGGGAACTGCTAGAAATCTCAAGTTGATATATTCCTCTCTGATTGCTCCTCTAATTCTGAATTTGAACTTGAAAATACCATCTTTTGTAGTAACTGGATTCAAACGATCCGCTCATTTCGTACCTATCACGGCTGATAGTAAATTGTCCCAATTCTAGACACGTACTTTCCTGTTTTTGTCCTGGACATCAGTTGTTCGTTCTACTCTGGTTGTTCGATGAAATTTATACTTTTATGAGCCAGCTCAGAACGAAAAATCGTTCGGTTGCGTTTCGAAGAGAAGTGCCGATGAGACTGACGATGAAATTGTATTAGTCATTTAACGGTATGGTTACCATTGATCTGTCGTCAGACTCTCGTTCATGAACAGGATAGATCGTCAAGTCAGTCTTCTATTCTGTCTACGTGTTCTCTTGTTTCTCGATGACTATCATATTCCGCTGGAAGAATGTTAAAATCGGTTTGCTGTATTCATTTCAGTCCAAAACGGAAGCTAAGTTCCAAAACTGATTAGCCAAATATGAAATGTTATTTAATATTTGTATGAGAGAATTGAAATTTCTTAATAATTTCGTGATTTCGTTCCAAAAGCGTGGAATTATGACGACTCGAGCTTCCCCTTGTGGTTTTCGCTGCGGATGGCAGCCTGATTAGCAGTTTACATTTTTAACGATTTTAGCTTTAGATTCAGATGTCGTATTTATTCAGATTTTTGTTTGAGATTTAATTGGCGTTTGTTTTATTCTTCCTAGACCTCCAACGTTTTGCTTCGTTCGAGCAGAATTTAGGGCCTCTCACGATATTCACAGTTTATTGCACTCGGATATACTGAGTGTAGTGGTGAAGCTGGTACGCTGCAAGAGACAGATTTTCTGTAGTTTAGCCTTGGTTGTGGCTACATCGAATCGCCACGATTCAAGTAAATAAAGTAGGGGGGGGGCAAATGGACAGTCATTCATATCTATGCTCATTGGACATCAGATTCCAAACATCCAGTGTACCCCAATCCCCACCTACTACTTCTCCGAGTAGATTTTATTTCTCCGCGACGCCCGATGTATCGGGATTACATTCAGTACCCCCATCCCCGGTAGCGTGAAATGGCGCATATTTCACCGATGATTTCTCCCGATATTAAATGATAAAGCAAAATATATTCTAAGCTTTCTTTCGTAAAATTTAGTGACATTGCGATGCTTGAAAACTGCAGCGTCTGAGGTCGTCTTACTTAAGAATCCCTTTTAGATTGACAATGCGAAAGTTCAACAAAGTGTATTATTATGTTCTCTTGTTGGAAGTTTGTTCAGACTTTGTTTTTTCCCAGTGGCAAAACTCGGTTTGTGATGTATGCATCAAGACTGCTATTTATCACCAAAATCAAATTTTAGTTTCTAGGTTAAATGGCCATGTTTATTGCTCCTTATAAGGGTGATTTCCGAAGCATTGAGCAAATTGTCTTTGAATTTGAAAAAAAACAGTTGTTTTGCTGAATTGACCTGAGATGAAACGAAACTTTTGACGCCTTTGCAATGCTGTTCAAATGGGGACAAAGTTTCTTCATTTCATCTTTTCCTTGTACTTCATCGTCTTTTCAACTGGAAATTGTTTCTTTTTTGATGTGCTTTGGTCACTAGAGGTTGTGATCCGCTGCATTTGGGACTTGGCGTTTCTGGACCAATAGTTCTAGGTCATTTTTTCTTCCTTGAACACTAGTTTGCTAGTGTACACAGTAATTCTAGGAACGAATTGAGGAAAGATGAAATTAGTTTCACTGGACCTTAGGCTTATTTGGAATCGAGTTCTTTCTATGCGATCATTGTTTTCATTTTGTGTTATTGTGATCCATTTCACCCTCCTTCTTTATTCCGACTTTTCATGCTTCTTCATGTTTATCTCGTTTGTCCAGAGCTTCAAAGGAATGGGGTGACGCTACTCGCGGCTTACAAATGTCCACGGCTAAGCGAGCTATTCTCAAATTAGGTGATAAACCGATCCACACGAAGAATTGGCGGCCACAGATTCTAGTCTACTTGCCATTGGATAACCAGCTGCAAGTACGACATGATCGGTTGCTGGATCTCGCCTATCAGTTGAAAGCTGGGCACGGTCAGTATACTTTCCGATCCATTTAGTTCACATGGTTTCATTTATGCCTTTGGTTTTTTAGCCTAACACAATACCAGATGTTTAAACACCAAAGAAGGCGCAAGCATCAAATCTCCAAGAATATACTGTCATCGTCGTCGTTGGACTCCCAGTTTTTCACACTGTTGCCAGGTTGTTACTACCCGAATCGACTACTTGAAGGGTGGTTCATCGCGAAACTGCCGTGAAGATTAGGATTGTCTTTGTGAAGTTTCCGTTGGTCCATCATCCACAAATATGGAAGTGAAGGCATATCCCAACTCTGCCACCATGCTAAAATCTAAACAGCTGCATTTAGCAACATTGATTCCGGTGCCGTTTCAGGGTAAATATGGAAAGGTGACAGACATCTGAGACCCTATGCGAAACACACTACTGAAAATAAAGACCAATACTTTCAAGCTTTATGTCCCCTTTCTGAAGGTTAGCCCTGCCTGATCGACGAAAGTGCTCCAACGAGTCACCTTGTGATTCTTAAATGGACTCATCATCCATTCACGCTCCTAACAGTTCAAATGAGTGACATATTTGAGACCTATCGCTGTTTTTCAGATCTGCCTCTCTGACTGCCCAGCCTCGGTTGTTCTCGCTTTCTTATGGGTGACCACGTCGTCGAGTTGAGTTAAATGATCGGTGAAACTGATTACCTAGTTTAGACCATTGCTACTGACAACTGGTTGACTGATCAGCCTGCGTGTCAGAAGTTATGACCTGCATGGTGTGACTTTGTCTGCGGTCACACCATTCTCGATCCCAGAGATTGGATCACCTAACAATCAAACTACATTTACCACCGTCTTCGTAATCACTGGATTATTCATCACTCAATATCTCCATTAAAAATTGTGGATGCCGTTTACGACTTTTTCATTCTTGTTAGAAATGCTCCATATTCCAATTGACTGCGACTCGAAAACCGCAATCTTGAATCAAACACTCGTCCACTAGACAAGTCAGCACTGGAATACATGAAAAATTTCTTCCGTCTCTGCCGTTCCCACAATCACAGACTAATGTTCGTAGAGCAGTTCACTACTTTGATGATTGTTCAGTAACAGATCTGCTAGTGTATTTAATTTATAACAGGCCAGCGAAGTTGTTCTGCACATTTGCTTAACGTTTTATTTCCACCAATTTTCAATCGCTCGGGACAAACCTTTGTTTATATTTCTCCCTTCCGTTGTCTGAGAGACGCATGCGACACTCGGAACTGCACTATTTCCCTGTGTTATCTTTGAATTTTGAAAGCACCAATATATATATATATATATAGCTCTGATCTGTTTGCGTATTGATCAACATCAGAACGATGGCTAAGGAGCAAAACAGGAGAACGCAAAAATAACAGGAAACACTACAGCGTTCATCACATAATTGAAGGCTCCACTGGGGTTTTGTCATCTCTCCTTAAGTGACTGCCAAACATCACCGAGAGCAGCTTCCCCACGAAAGACCGTACGTAGACTTCCTCAGCAGACGTTGTTCGAGGATCACAGGCAATGGAGATCAATGCGAATAGCCATCTTGGAATCTGAAAACGCCCTACCCTAATTACATGGAGGCGTTCGGAAGAAAATTTTAGGAATGGTTAAAGTGGATTACAAAAGAACTTGGATCAGCCGCTGTGGAGAGGGAGCTGAATGTGGTTATTATTAACTTAGGTGTGGTATCGATATTGACTGCGATGTGACACTTTCATGATCCACCGCTCGTGATCGCATCCTCATTGTGCTTACGCTGATTGGTAAGTTAGAATTTTGTGGGCGTCTACAAAATGAGTATATGGTTTTATACCACATAAATTCTGTCAGCGCTCTAGCTACCGAGCACTCTGGTAACCACAGCACAGCATGACACTATCTTGTCACTGTTTGACCGCTTATGTTTGTCTATTCAGGGTTGACTTTGATTGCGGCAATATTGGAAGGTGATGTCGTGGAGCGCCGTGAAGATGCAATATCTACTAAATCAATGCTGAGTGAACTAATTCACCAACACCGAATTAAAGGTTTGGCAGAAGTTCTAGTCTCGAGCAGCGTTGGAGAAGGAATGCGTAATATGTGAGTCGTGTGCGGTAGTTCCGATTCTGTAACTTGTTCTCTGTGATATTTGATCCGCTATAGCTATTGGACAGTCTAAAGCTACTGGCTTTCATCAGTGATCCCCAAATACTTTGAAAGAAGTCCGCCTGACTTTCGCGTATTTAAAACCCATGCTAATATTTTGGTTTCTGAATCTAGTTAACAAGATAGTTGTAGTCTTTATTACCTTGAAGCATCTCAAATATTTCTCATAGATGGTATCAAGGCGTCGCAAAGTAGAAAGTAACTCTTCAGAAGGTGTTAGTGGTCTACCAGCGTACCAGTTAGGGTTCCGGATATGAATCCTGTTGATCATGCGGTTTGCATTCATAATGCTATCCTCATCCTTAAATATATATATATATATATTTCTCACCAGAATAGAATCTGTAGCATGAGGAGTGTGCATGGAAGCTCTTCGTCGAAGAGTCCACAGAAGAACCACAACCGTGATTCATTGATAATTGTTAGTCAGTTGGGCTGAGCCAACCTTAGGAACGAGGGCAGAATGCCCCAGAATATACATATATATATATATATATGTACCGAGTAGCTGTACCATAATTTTGTTTCATCCTGACTACAAACTGTCAGCATTAGTTTCACTGCGGAAGTAGCCAATCATCTACTTCTTGCAGTGACAGTTAACCCGGGGACGCTAGTTACAGTTATTTAGAGACAATTGAGGGTTACGGCAGATGAGTTAAGATATCAGCTTAGAAATTGCTGAAATAGTAACACTGAGACAGCGTGTGGAGACTGTGATACGCGGCTTGCCCCGCATACACGAGGCCGAAATAAATGAGATTTCTAAGTGTTTTGTTCCCATTTCTAACTCACATAATGTGCACGATATTTTTTATTTACGGCTGTATCTCGTAAATGTCCGTCTCCGGGGTAGCAAGAGAAACAGGGGGTGGAGCAGTAGCAAGATATAAACAATGTGATAGGTGCGATCCATTCTTGCCAAGCTAAAAATCAATGAAAAGAGAATTTAAAAGGATCGATTGAAGAAATCGGTGCAGCAAGTTCTCTTCCGTGCGCATGTGGTTGTTTGGGATATCAGTAATTTTGGGAGATAGCAAATAGTCGGAGGAAACAGAATGACAATCAATCGTCCAACTGATCCCCAGAGTTTCATTCACATTTCAGTGCACAAAATCAGCAAATACTGTTAACAGTACTCGGGTGTATCAGAATTAGCATTTCATGCAAATGCTTTCTTTCAGGTGTAACTGGTTCAGAATAAATCTAAAGGTCATAAGCATTGAGTATTCTCATATATCGGGGACCACTCTGGTAAAGTTGCACATCCCGTGATTTGATGTTCTCAATACTGCCGAAGGATATTCGATCTTTTTACAACTAAACGGATTTTCCACGATTTCTGAGTCCCTCAGAAACTGTGACTTCTTCACGAAGTTGAGGCTCGGTTCCTATTTTTTGCCCATTGAAGCGTTGCCCAAACGGGAGACACCCATGTGGACTGAAGAAACATTTTTTTCAGTCTATGTTTGCGCTACGTGGAAGGTATATGTGTGGCTCTTCCAGATAGTGTACAGATTTCTGAGGTATCTTTTTTCAGTTCTTCCTAAACAGCCTTCAACTCTGCTTCCAGAAGTATATCATTTTGTTATCAATATCCTCGTCCGTTCAAAGTTTTATCCTACAGGGGACATTTCACCACCTATCAGTCGACTAGTAGCCACCTATTCGGTCACATGTCTTTTGTTAGGATGCCAATTAATGTATAAGTTTCATGATTTCAAGTACCAAAGGTTTGGAATCCAAACAAAATCAGAGGATCAGATTCTGTAAATTATGAGTGTTCGTGCGTTCACAGCCATCGATGACCGGTTTAAAGCAAAACCTCCGTTGACGGTAAATAAACATTTACTCCATTGTTAATCTCTCATAACACACCTATATATAAGATCCAATTCCGTACTTATCTTATACCATTAGGACTATTGCGGAAGAGGCCAACCATATGAGACGAAGAAAGAAATTTCAATGTAGGTTACTTTCACACGTGGAAACTGTTTCACATCCCATGTGCTTAGATCATTGTATGTAGTCACTTAGAAACATTTGGTCCCTAAAACCTATTTCTTCTGCAATAGTGCACACGCGCTGTTATTTGAAAACAGTTGCGGTCTCAATGACGGCGGCGATGATGATGGTAACGATACGTAGTCGTCAAATCCTTCTACATTGATTGCCAACGACATTTTTCACGAGAATCAATCCAGTTCTTGTTGAAGCTCGTAAAAGTAAAGGAATAAATGTCAGTTTTAGAGTTTGCGTTCAATTGGCAGCTTCAGATAGTGAATTATGGCAACTTTATGCACAGTACAGTAAATCTATTATTTTCCGTTTGCGGATTAATTTTCTGCTTCGAAACACATACAGATAAGAGGATCATTTTAATTTCTCACCATTCCCTCTATTCTTTATTAGGGCACAATGTGCCGGTCTTGGCAATCTTCGCCACAACACCATCATGGTATCTTTCCCGGAGGATTGGCGATCGGATTTCGAACAAGACGGTCACAAGTTGCATCAATTTTTGTGTAAGATTTTCAAATTCAATTTTGCAGTTTTTTCCTTTCAAATCCCTCGGAATTCGGTAGATATTTTGCAATGGGAAAAACAGAAAGTTGCCCAATGTATCGCAGAATTCTCCGAATCCCAGAACCTTCGGTGTAACAGCGGCTACGGGTTCCGAATGAGCACGTTGTCTGATCTCCGGTGCTTAATGTACGAGAAGAGGCAGTTTTAGTGGATTCTGCATTATTCTTCTCTGCACTAAGCTCCGTATTTCTGCGTGCAAATTTTCTTACATATTTCTCGATCTTTTTTGGATCTCCAGCCAAATTGAAGTTGATGTTATGATTGGCCTAATGGACTTGAAGTGGACCGTATGAGGTTCCAACCCCAGTTACTTCTCTCACAGAAAACACTGAAAATCTGAATCTGGGTGAAGCATGTGAGGATCTAAAAGGTTGGGTGAAACACTGCAAGGCAATGCCTGGTTACAAACGCAGTTTTGGCGGTGAATAGCTAAACTATCACCGTAGAGAGACCACAAGTGATTCTTTTGATGCATCGGCGCTAAACGATTTGTATCCCACCGTTCTTCTTGTTGGAGTAACTGTTGTAAATTGTAACGAAAGTCCAGAAAGGTGTTGAGTGAATTCGATCTGGACACTAGGTGGCCACTAAATGTGCAGCCCTCAAAACAACTTAAGCATGCGGTCGCTTGGCCTGAATAATATATTGATATGCTTGTTTTTCTCTTTTTCGGAGTAACCTGTTTTTCACTCAAAAGTCTAGATATCAAACATTGACATCCTCGCTCACAGAAGGAATCCTCAGACTGTCTACCTAAAAGATGGTTTTCTTGTGGACAGCAAATTGAAGTTACCAGACAATAATGGACGTTTCTGTTGCTCATTGTGCGTTCAGTCATTTAATCTTGAAGTCGTTGATGACACTCAGACGCACACTGACTTTAAAGTGTTCATGCGGTCTTTACGTCCTCAGGTTGGTTTACTGAAGGGAAGTGTCTTTTTAGGTCAGTTTAATATTTGGGATTGCTTTGGTCAAATTTCGGCTTTTTCATATGACTGATATCAAACGCGTCACTTTCTATCACCACAAAAGAAATTACCTCAAAGGTAACGCAAGCGTATGCTCGATATCGTTTTCCAGTTTTATGAACAACGTCAATGCCTATGTGTGGTTTCAGATGCGAAGATAGATGTTCTTAGAGAAATGGAGAATTAACTAGAGATAGTAAACAAACCTTTCCTAATCGCAATCCTCAGATCTGCAGCTAGCTGATGATGGTTGGTTCACTAATGGTTTCAGTCTTTCGGAGTCGGATTTGATAATCTCGGTTGTTAATTAAAAACTAAGGTTAAAATAAGGCCATGCTTCTGCGCCTTCGCGATTTAGTGGTGCCGAAAAGTTTCTCTTAATTGATGACAATAATCAGCCATGGATAAATACGAATCCGTTCCAGAAGAGATTTGTAAAATGTAGTAGAGTTTCTCACATTTTGGAGAATGTGTAATCCTTGCAATCGTTCCCTATAGGACCTGGTGGTATTCATTCTTTACTTGAAGTATATTGATTTCTTGATAGCCCCAGGTCTTTGTGGTTAGTTCATCGATGCGATAGACATCAAGAAATGCGTATTGATTGATGGTATGTCCATGATCAATAGTAAGACGACGTTTGTGGTATTTATTTGATGTCACCAAAACTGCACTTTCCACTAGTTCAGATATTTCAGATTTTGATCAGTTCCTTGTCAAAACCCTAATACGTGACGTCTTGATGTATTGACGTGATAGTAATTGGTTTACAGTTCGTCGATAAGTGTTCGAATGCGGATTGTGGTTCAGCACAAGGAACAAAAAGCTCACTCTAGAAAGGAGCATTTCTACAACTCTTTTGATTGGGGAAAATTGAGACCCAGTTTTCAACCTGTTTACGGACTAATGAAAATAACTGCCTTAATACAGTTGTCCTTGTTGTTTTTAAATCAAACAAATGATTAAGAATGTCACTGTGACAGACTAGGAAAGCGCAGTGATCAATGCGACCATTTCTTGTGATGAGATGACTTGCCAACAATACTTACTGACGAAAGACTTGATGTTATAACTCAAAGAATTACGGGTTTTAACTGTAACATGCGGGAGGTCATTATTGATCTGTAGGTTGATCACAGACATGAATGTGTTTTGACAATGGTGTCCGTAGAGCAAAAAATAGCGATCTAGGAACATGTCGTCGATCTGAGCAGTTTAAACAACGATCCATTAACTCGAAATTTCCCTTCTTACATTGCACCCATCCCTTCAGGTGGAAAGGGTTTTTTGAAGGAATGAGCAATACCACAGAAAAGCGAGAAAAATGTTGGTGAAAAATTTGCGTTTCGGTTGAAAGTTAGCCAAAGTAATTGAGCGAAATGGTTATTTTGACTAGTACAGAATGCGCAAGCGTCCGACTCATTGTCACATTTAGTGGAATGGTTCCCGTTTTCGTAGGTACTGTTTGGAAGGTTGTCTTTTTTGTAGGCTGGTTGTTAATGGTGCTTCGCCTACAAGGAGAGTGTTCTTCGATAGTTTGCACATCTTTCGCGGAGTAACGACGGCTTTGTGGTATTCCCGACCATTGGCGATGTACTCGTGTATAGGTGGGTACATTACACTAATGTTGCCAGTTTGTCAACCTGAAATGCATTCATTCCCAAGAGGACGTTGTTGATTGTCGTACCACAGTGACCATGGCAAGATGGTTAGAAATAGGCGAACCTAATATGCTAATGCTTTATTAGCCAGCTAATTGCTGATCCAAAAGAATTATGAGGGTGCAATCCGGAGATGAACGGGTCGTTTTGTCGAGTGCCAGCACGCAGTTTTATTATCAGACTATCTATCACCTACATGTTTTCTTATTTGTTTCTCAACATCCCCTGTATTTATTTGTTATGTCTGTTTGTTTACGTCGCCAAATTCGTGCTCATCTGACGTGTCATCTCATGTGTGAAAAATATCCTCTCAGTATTCTCTTGTCCCAGTGGATTAATTGAGTTTTCTTCCTGCGTCGATGGTGGTGTTGATTAACTTGCTCCCATTACTCATGAAAGCTATTGATTGAGCCTTTTGTTCCTGGAATAAATTAAATTTTTCCTGGCTTTTTTTTATCTTGCGCTATTCGATTTTAACAAATTATGCAGATAGATTGTTCCAGTCTTGGTTGGCTGATTTTGGAGCAAAGAATTACTATCTGTATCATCAAGCTAGTATGCAGTTGTAATTAATCCTATGCTTTCTTCGTGCTTACTCACTTGCCAGAAAGTAGATTTTTGACTTTTGAGAGGTAAACCGCATCTTTTTGGACAGAGTTTTCGGTAAATCATGTCACCTCTCTCACTTTATATATCCGTGTTTTTGTGTGGAATGATGTGTGCTGTGATAGGTGTTCCTCTCTGAAATAAACTGATCATTTTTGTGGTCCTCTGATTTTTGAACTTTCGCAAGTCCATTTGAAGAATATCAGTCATAATAAATTATCCTTTGTTGGACATTCAAATACGGATTCCTTTACTGGTTCCGATAAACCATAGTGGACAAAAAGTCCGAATCACAAACAGATGATTCTCTACTCGCGCTGGATGGTCATTTACTTCCATGGTTGGATTGGGATCGGTCCTCCGCTGCGTTAACTGCATATGATAAAGCTTGTTCCAAGAAATAGCTGTCGCCCACGCGATGCATGCCGGGCTATGGTTGACCGTTTTTGGTGCACAATGTGCGAATACTCGGCCGATTTCAATTCACAAATTTTTTGTTTGTTAACTTTGATTACCTGCCAGTTTATCTTCGTCCAAACCGTGGGCACTTTGTGACCAGGGTTTTCTAGTTTTCAGTTTTGGTTTTCCACACTTACAAAAAATAATTTCTCGATGTCTGATTTCTCTGTTTGCATATCCTGAGGTGGAAGAGAAGTTGTGCTCGTGGCATCCATGTTTTTACATTTCACTGCGGATACCATGTGAAGTCGCAACATTTCGGAACCCATTTCCTAGGGTTCATCAGACTTCAAAATCTAAGAGCGGATGATCATCGATTTGATTGATTTTATTATTGTTTATTCGAAGAGGAAATAATTCAACCGATCATCTGATTACTGAGAACGACATCTTTAAGATCTATAAATTGTATTCGAGGAGCCAACACTAGCCATGTTCATAAGTAATCGAAAACAGCTTCGGGTAAAATGATCTTCGTTATCAATCGTGATAAAATGTCGAGGAAGGACGGCATGAAATACGCACCTAATTGAACACGATCACCAAACAGGCTGCTTTCCGTAATAATGTATCACCTACAATGATACTTGCAATGAAGTAACAGATCATGCGTGGTTATACCCTTTGTACTAGCAAACGGTTTGATGTGATTTTCAGTTGAAGTTTGTGCAGCGTCAGCACCCAGCCAACCGCCATTCTATATAGTTCCGCTTCATTTTTGTCATGATACATTGTTCTTTGGATTTTTACTCTACTGTTATTCGATGCTGCAAGGTTGATAGTTTTACAAACTGAACTGAGCTGATTCACTGTGAATCATGAAAGCAAGTAGTCAGCTTTCATCCCCGTTGGTGCACAGCGACAGTACTTAATATTCGCACTCCATTGAAGACACTAGTCCCAGGGGGTGAATGAAGGTGCGGTGACATGTGCTGTTGATGCTCGATAACTTATTGAAAGCCAGCGCGGATAGCCTATATTGGCAATTACCTTTTCCCTCAGTCGTTTACTCCGGATTTACCTCCTGGTTCTGGGTCCGATGGATATGAACTACACATGGCTTCCATGCAGTTTACTCGGATGTGAAAGGCATTTGTGAATAGTAGGTGTTGCGTTTGCAGTTGATTCTTGGCACCTGATAGTTGAATCAGGAATCCTGGAATTGGGTTTCACATAATCAAATCTGCTGGTAAAGTCATTGGCTGAATTCTTCAAAAAGAATCTCAAGCTACATGATCCGGCCATGTGAAAATCACAACATATTTGAGAACATGTACGATTAAATTTGGTTTTATTCACTTTTCAATTACCTGATTTTCCCGTTTATATACGTCCATCCAGGCGCGCTTTGCGTTCACGTGAAATTCATCGATTTTACTTAGCTGAACATTCTCCAGTAACTACTACCTCATCTTTTCCAGGGTGCACTTGAGCACTGGAATGACATTTTATGCTACTGCTGTTTTTGGCGGATTTCCAAATTCACTAGTGAAGAGCCAGTTTTCGTTCTGCTTCCGGAAGATATGATGCCACCAGAGTCTGGAACATTTGTAACCTAGGAAATATTAATTTGAAATGTTTACCTTTGTTTCTCATTTGTTTAACAGCTAACCAAGAAGCTTCTGGACATTGTTTAAATTTGAAAAAGCTATCTATGAACTTGGTCTATTTTCCTTTTTTTAATTTGCTTTTATCGTCATATTTATGGCCATTTTAAGCTGTCTTTTAGCACTGATACTTTTTAACTTGATGACTTTAAGTCCAGATCTCTGGTTATTATGGAATGGATTTTACGTTTAGCCCAGATAGTGGTTGCTTGATTTGTTTTCATGAGCTTGAAATTCGTAACTTGAGTGCCACCAAAGTTACATAAGCCTTATAAACCACGATATGTCAAACCTTACTCAAATCAATGTCAACTTATCATTTTCAATGATGTACAGCTTCCCTGATTGCTGGGTGTTTTTTCACAAATGATTTGTCATCCAACATCAATATCCAAATCATCATAGAGAGATCGTAAAGCGCCGTACTGCTGTCGGGAATCGTTGTAAATCATCGACAATGCATATCCGACGCTCCCGAAATGGAAACGTCAACAGTTGTGAGCCTCGGTTGCTAAACCAATCAGACGGGCCCGCAATGGTTTGCCACGGGATAACGTACCGTTTCCAGTTACGAAACTTTGCAGTCCACATGTGCCTGCTCACTATGTGGTGGGTCTCCAAATAATGGATGCATTCTTTATGGGATAAGAAGCAATTATGTGCAACTATGCAGAAGTTTTTTGTTCTATTGTTTTCGGCTTGTGAATGTGAAGCATTTCAGTTTCAAAGTTTCCCAATTAACTGGCTTATGCTTTGTGGCATTCCATCCATTATATACAGCCACAGTAAAGGCCGCACAAGCCTGTGATATGGCCATGATTGTGCCCAAAGGTATTGACTCGTTCCCAAAGAGTAAAGCAACTCAGATGAAAGGGAGCGTGGACGTGTGGTGTATTGTGCATGATGGGGGTCTCCTGCTTCTGACCTCCTATTTGCTTATGCGAAATCGTGTCTGGCGTCACTGCAATCTGCGCGTGTTTGTGGTGGCTAACGATGCAGATGACACTGTCAGTTTGAAACGGGATATGACGAAGTTTATGTACGATCTACGTATAAATGCTGCTGTGGAAGTTGTTGCATTGGTAAGTTTGTTCTGTTAGTTTCAAGTTATCTTTCATCTGACCAGTTTGATATCCACGCAGTGACAGAATGCTTGTGAAGTGATTTCAGTTAATAATGACAGTTTATGTAAAAATTACCGGTGGAGATGGTGTTATCCAGGCTCATTTCCGATAATGAAAGTGAGGGCTGGTAAGTGATTGCGCATTGATTGAGCTCGGATTTCTGATGTCCGTTTTTTCTCAGTTTTTGACAACGCTAATGGCTATTTTTGTTTGATTTACTTCATTTGGTTTACTTGCAAATCTCGAAGTGCTGGTAATGATTAGCATCCCTAGCAGCAAAAATAGTTCGACTGATTAAAAAGAAATGCCAAATTCGTCGGCCGCTGATTTGTACTTCAGTTTTCTTGACTTTACTTCAATTTTCAAAACTCTTAAACCTGCATCGAAGTTCTGTGATTTTGGCCTTTTCAAGTGAGAAAACGAGAGCGATGCGCAGTGACAGACAAACTGCTTGGTGTAATTCTTAAATGTGATTGACAATTCTAATACATCTACCATTGCTGAGCATGGCGTTTTGATCTGAACCTTTTCGTCATCCCGGACACTATGGTAATATGTTGGCAGCTTGCTTGTCCGAAACGACACTACCACTCGTGATTTGAATTTTATCATGGACAGCTGATACTATGGCCAAGCTTCACGGTGTAAACACCGTTGCCCGATTCTGACAGTACTGCTTCAGGGATAGAACACTGTATTGTATCAGTTAATTCAGGTGGCCTCGATTCTGACCAGGATAGTAGTTTATCATTCTGAAGAAAGCGGACCCTTGTATTTCATTGGTACACTTGGTTCTTATGTTCAACTAATAGCACAGTTTACGCGAACCGTGCTCTTTACAAGCGCCACTGAGGTTATCAACGTTCCTCGGGTTGCCGCTTGATTATTTAGCTGAATTTTAAGATAAACCTTGCAAGATATATTCATTTATTACTTTTCTGTTATAAGTAGTACTAGCACGCCATTCGAGCACGATTGTGCACTAGATTTTAACTATTAAAGACAGGCTAAGAAAAATAGTTTTCATAATAAGTTAGTCTAGCGAAAAGAACTCAAGTAATACAACGAGTCGTTCAGGGAGATTTGCCATGCTTATCTAATATTGGTCACTCATAGATATACCACACCACCATAAATGACAAGGTGACAAGGGCAACAGAGCGTCGCAGAATTAAACGAAAATTGCACATTCTTATACATGGGAAGATGTAATAGGTGCGCAGCTATTGATGTGTGCAATGGAGAGGACAACCGACTACTTTATGTCGTTTGTAGAATGCCGCTGTAAATTGGTACTTGTCGGTTGGGTTTCGTAAGGCCTTTCAGAAGCGTTTTATCATTATATTTTTTAGTAAGTTCCATAAAACCGGGAACATTCCCATCTATATTTCTCTAATTACAAGGTTCTTAAATAATGGGGTAGTCTTTTGCCGTTGGCGACTGATCAGAGTGAAGAGCTTTGCACAGAGGAGTAAAAATAGAGTGATAGATCGGTTGAAGCAGCAGTTCAGTTGAGGGAATGCATCATTGTGTAAGCTTCTTCACAGGAGTAGTTTCCGGAAGAACGGACCGAGAATTTTTCGAACACTAAACTGATGGTACACCATGACACCCAATGTCCAGTTCCACTCGACGAAGCTTCTATTCCAACCATGAATTGGTTCTCGCCCTCAACCACATGTCTGACATTCTGGCAGGGTAGTGACTGTCGGTATATGGGTTCCAGGTGTTTAACCAAACCTTCGGCTTTGAATGACAATCGAAGAAACTCATGCTGACTGCACGTCTTATATGCTGCTTCCTCTTCTAGATGTAAATACTAAGACCAGAAAAATGCTATGGAGATATTCACGACCATTGGGTAACTAAAGCTAGAAACCCGTGACATGAGGTGGATACACGGTTGATCCCACGAAAAGGACAGGAACCTTCATCGGTAAAAATGGCTTTTTCATCCCGACCCTTTATTCCTGATTTGTGCCCAAATGAAATGCTTACGCACGTCGATGACGTCAGGTATTTGGATCACGTTTATTGGGGATGCCATAAAGCTCAGAATTCCGATATCCAGACGGAACGATAGTATGATCGCACAAAAATCAACGTACGCTATTGAAGGACGATGATCTGACCTTCCTATTACCATTTAAAGATTGAATTAAGAGAAAATACCGTTCAATTGAGAAACTGTGAGGTAAATGTAGGAAATTATGAATTTAATAGGAGAACAAACGGCCGTGGCTAATCTCGTACACCCGTTAGTGCATCTCATTGGCCAGATGGGCATATCAGTCGTCAGTCCATGATTAGCCGCCTCTCTTCTCACAATCCTTGTGGAAGGGACTAGGACAGACCTCAAATCGGGTGTCAACGTAGTGCAGTGCCATGTATTTCGGCAGCTTGTACGAGACAACTAAAGTGCACGACTGAGATCTATCTTAGTTCTTTTCACGAGTGTGAGGAGGCGGGCGACGAATCATGGACTGGTGACTGATGTGCTCAATCGATCGGTGATATTCACTCGGGACGAGTTAGGTTTACCAGAATCGCTTGTTCCAAAATTAGACTTAGTTTCTTTCATTCACTTTACGTTTTCTCATTTCAATGTTGTTTTTCTGAACCCAATCTTGAAATGGCATATAACGTGGTTGAAGCATGATTGGGATGGAAGAGGCGTGCCCCATAGCTGCTAAGGCTCATTACGCGGAGGCCAGGGACGACACCCATAACCCCGAAATTAGTGACATAAAATCACGTGCGGTCTTGATAGGTGAGTTATGATAGCGGGCCGGGATATAGCAAGTCTTCATTCTACCACAAGAGCGGGCATCAGACTCGGGATTCGAACCTTTAAAGATGACGTACGTGGTCCACCTGACCGCCGTTGATCGAAACTAATCACTCAGTATGTTTGATTTCACTGGAATATATAAATGAAAGCAGTATCTACCGACTCAAAGTGTCTGACCTTAACAGAAGACAATAACTTCTTCGATTTCCATTTAAACATTCAACTAGATTTTCGTGAGACATCTAGTGCTGGTATTATGAAAAACTGAACCTTAAGCCAATACTTCAAATCAAAAAGCCCATTATCCTACCTTTGGAACATGTTCCCGACAATAATTCATTTGGAAGAAACCATTATTCCAGTTTCTATTTTAATTTTGGCACTAAAGCACCTTGCTGAAAGCGGAATCCAGTGGGTAGTGCACTGCGGGTACATTGTACTATACATTAACAAACGGCATGCAGCTGAGGGCAGCCCACCATCTGGTTCTCTCGTGTTTACCTACGTCCTGAATCCCGTGTCATCGTCTTTTGCAACGGGTACACTTTCAATCATCGATATATTAATAACAGGGCAAGTGGCTTCTAATATTTACAAAGGGTTATGTGGCAACGGATGTGTGGGACGAATAACGATCTCACTGATGCATATCGTACTGTTTTGCATCTGTTTGGACTGCTTGTGATTGGCAGTATTTTCACAACGGCAGGGCAATTTTGTGGTACCTTTCTCACAAATTTTCTGAAACATTTACCGTGGAGAGTTAGTTCACTGTTCCTATGGGTATAAAGACACTTGGTCGACGAGAAGCGTTTGTTTGAATGTTCTCAAATTTCATTTTGAGACTTTTACGGCACATTTTTGTGGTTTTACTTTATTTCTCAAATTCCGTGCAGTTCTGTAACAAATCCACTCAATTTTCCTTTATTCTCAATTGACTTTCGATATGGGTTTGACATGTAGAGTACGGATGACATTTCTGCATATGTGGCACAGCGCACTGCCAACATAGAGCAACGCCGTCTTTTGATGATGCAAATGAAGTTGAAAAATCGTGAAGCTCGTTTTGATCCGCAGGAAATCGTCGACCAACATCGGAAGTCGCTCGTATCCAACGATTTGGGTTCTTCCGTCGATGCGTTGAAAATTTCTGAGACTCCAAAACGAAAGAAGAAAGGATCGATATTTGGCTCAGCATTTCACATGTTGAGTGGTAAAGATCAGGAAATCGTAGGTATTCTGTATCCACTGGAATTTAACGCACGATATTTCACTTATCCCCCTGTTTATTGATGATTTTATGATATTTTTCTAACGTTGCTGCCTGGTCATCTAACCATGTTTAAGAATCAGGTGTTAGAATCAAGTTACATGTTACTCATGCGAGTGTTTAACAATTGCGATGGATAGCTGTGTGCTGATTTTTTTTAGGGTAGCGGATCTACCATTTTTAAATGCTGTCCAGTTCTTTAAAAGTTCTTCTAAGGATTTTAGTCACTGTGAAAGTCCCACGATTTCTACTGCAAGCACCGCACTGGTTTTAAGAAAACCGTTTAAAGTAGAAAAGATTTTGTCAAACCAGTATAAATGAGTATTTTTTGCAAATGGTTCAAATGCCTGAATGTAGGTGGTTGAAGCTTCACCTGCATCGTCATTTACGCATACACCCATGTCTACGCGATGCATTTATACACTGGCGTGGTGCCAACGCAATAACATGTAAATGGAACCATTAAAGAAGAAAAATAAGGAGAAAAGTAATAAACTACAACCCTACGTATTTTTGGATTTTTGCTTGTTTTCGGATCACGTCTAAGGAGGATGAGTTCTACAGATAGACCACACAACATTCGCGCCATTGACTTCGGTTCTCAATCAGATCCCTCAGCGTCTCCAACCAACAATAACCCTCACCTCTAGGGCCCCAATCAGGAAGACGGAAAGCACCAACTAAGGCCAACACCGAAGCCAACCTCTCCATAACTCTACGCCAAGTCATTGCCTGACTGGTATATTGCTTCTTCCAGCCTTGTTCAGCACGTGCGAAAAGAGCGCAAAATGGTAGACGATGGTCGGTCGTACGCAATACGTGCCCAACCTACCGAAAGCGATATAGAGTGATTATCTCAGTCAGAGGACGACCGTCTGCTCCCAACGCACAACAATGCACCTCGTCATTGCTCACTCGATGTTACCACCAAATTCGAGCAATGCCTCGGAGAAGTCAGTGGCCGAAAACAGAAAGTCGCGGGAATCATCAACACGAACAGGCCAGGTATCGCAACCGTAAAGTGAAGCACTACGAACTGTGGCATTTTACACCCTTCCCTTGTTTGGAATACAGATGACATGGCGATGCCATAAGTGTCGCAGAATCGTGAAGGCTATTTTGGCTTTTGCAATTTGTGATGAGATCGTCTTCCCAACACTTCTGCCGGGTGTTACCAGGCTCTGGAGGTACTTAAAGCTATTGACTACCTTTAACGGTCATCAAAAGCGATGAGCGCAAGTACAGGTTCCTGCCAGTCCCGAAGAAACACTTTGCATTTTAAAGGTAATAAGTCGATACCGTACCTAGAGACCTTAATCGCCAAGGAGTCTAACACGCCTTGAATTGCTTGTGCATTGTGACTCAGCAAGCCAATAACACCGGCATACTTTAAGTTAAATCTATTCCCTGGGAGTATATTAACTCTACCGTCCAAAAGGCTAAATAAGGCGTTTTGCAGAATGTCCTTTTTGACAAAGTAGTCAAGGAATCGAGATATAGGGCATCCCTGTCATACTCCACTGGAGATGACGAGGGGTGGGAAAAGCTAGCTAGAAGCCCTAACCCGGCCCGATGTACTCCTCAAGTACTCCAGTTCCATAGTGCAGACCTGCCAACAAAATCAAGAGCTGCGCGAATGTCCAAGAACACGATGACCGTTGGTCTTTGGAAAATAAAACGATGCTCTAACAACTGTCGGAGGGTGAAGATTTGATCGACGCATCTACGACCAGCGCGAAATCCGGTCTGTTCCTCACGAGTTTGCTCTTCACACGTGTTGCATAACCTATGAGTAGTGACGGACTAAAGCAGCTTTGAAGTTATCGGGATTAGGCTGATACTCTTATGGTTAGCGCAGACATAGACAAGCCCTTTTTGAGGATGGATCAACCATAGAATCCTACGCCCCCCCAAGAAAAGGGGACTTTCTCGGAGTGCCAGATCGTCGAGAACAAAACGTGAAGTTCTCTTACCAGTTCCATTCCTCTATCTTTAAACAGAGCTGGAGAAAGTCCATTGGACCCGACGCTTTACGATGTACTAATGCTCGGATATTCTTGAGGATTACCTCGGTTGGTGGAGCTGTTGTAACAGACCACCGGATGCTTGCCGGAATATTTGTAGGAGGCGCTCATGCTGAGGACCATCAAAATAGTGCTTGAAAGTGTATCCACCACCGTATAAGACTTCGCTGTGGCTTATGGATAGACTAACCGTCAGCTTCGCAGATTGTTTCGCACAAAGCTAGTAATTTCCTACCGGCAGCTCGGACGACGTGAAGCAGCTTGCGAGAATTCCTCATAGCGGGAGCACTTTTCATCTGCAAAGCTCGTTAATTTCACGATCCCCATGCAAGCTTGCGCTGATTTCACATCTCGTCACAAGCCATGCTTAATTATGGTCGCTACCAGCCGAGATGGACTGGCGCGCGTCGAGAAGACGCAGACACAGCAGAAATCCAG